>JABUQX010057829.1:45000-49925 GCA_015478945.1 Trachelipus rathkii
CCTTACTAAAGTAGGTGAAGCGTCCTGCAACTCTTGAAAAATTTATTTGTCAGGAATTGTCAGCTCCTTCCCTGTTCGATTTAATAATACCTTTTTCTATCCAGCCACCTCTGTTCTGTAAAATTTTCTTACAATTTTGTCTTTCCTCCTGAAAGGTAAACAAAAAAACCTGCGCCTATGGTCACCAGAGAAGTTTAGGTTGATTGTGTGCCTCTTTTTTTTTTTTTTTTTTTTTTTAACCTCTTCTTGATGGCCTTTTTCCGTATGCTCTTGCAGGCCTCGAACATGATCGTGATCGTCGTAAGCGATCATCTATCTTTCGGCGAAATTTTATGAATCGTTTGGGCACATGAAATTTCAGAGGAATAAATGTAGAGAAGAAAGAGAGGTGATGGGTGTATTTAGAAAGGGTAAATTTGGTTTGTTTGCTGTGACTGAAACAAAGATGAAAGAAAACGGTGAAGATGAGTGGTGTGGTGTGAATGTGTGTGTGTGATGGAGTAGAGAGGAATGAGAGGAGGAGAGAAGAAGTTGCGATTCTGATGAGTGACATGTGGCACAGAGCTATGGTAGATTTTGTTTGTGTGAGTACTGGAAATCTAATGTTTAAATTTAAGTTTGAAAAGGTCAAGGTATGTGTGGTTGTAAATATAGTTCATCTGAGGGTGATGTTGAGAAGAGTACGACTTTCTGGGGTAGTCTGAATGAAGTTTTGGATGGGGTGAGTAGGAGCTTCAGATTGATTGTGCTGGGCGATCTAAATGGTGGATATGCAATCAGAAAGCGGATAGTATAAAAGGTAAATATGGGGTGATGGGAGAAAATGAGAATGGTAGGAGGGTGATTGATATCTGTGAGGAAAGTGGTGTGTGTGTGAGAGTGTGTGTGAGTAATGCTTCCTTCAAACACAAGAGTATTCCTAAGTATACTAGAGTTGGTGCAAGTAGAGATGGTATCGAAGTGAAAAGTATGATTGATTTTGTGTTGGTGAAGGAGATGTTGAAGTATGTGTTGGATGTTAAATCAGTGAGGGGGTTAGGAATGGGATTATCGGATCATTATGTTGGTTTATGTAAAATTAAGTTAGTGAGGGCTAGTATGGAGGGGAAAGAGGTAAAGAAGGAAGTGGGAAGAATTAAGAGTGAGAAGTTAAGGGAACAAGGTAATAAGGAAAAGTATTTGTGTATTTAAGAGCGCCATTGGGAATAAATCAGTTCAATGTGAACAAGATGAAACTGAACAAATCTGGACACAAATGAAGTAAGCCTTTGTTAGTAGTGCAAGAGAAGTATGTGGATGTGCTAAAGTAGGAAGTAAGAATTTCAACAGTAATTGGTGGAATGAGGAGGTGATGCAAGTTGTTAAAAGTAAAAAAGAGGCGTGGATGAATATGCTAAAAGCAAATGATGAGGTCTCTCAAAAGAAAGATATTTGGAATTATATAAGGAGGAAAAAAGGAAGACTGAAAGTTTCATACAAAGAAGGAAAAATGAGGTAAATGAACAGTTTGGAAGGAAGAGGATTGGGGCCTTACAAGGGAATAGGAAGCTTTTCTGGAAGGAAGCGGGAAAGTTTAAGATTGAGAGTAGAGGGAATATGCATAGAATAATGAATAGGGATGTGCTTTCGTAACTGATGAAATAGATGTGAGAAGAATGTGAAGAGGTGAGAGCGAATTTGTGTGGGTTGGATGGTGCGAAAAAAGGTATTTTAGGGATGAGGTAATTAGCATGGAGGAGATAATGGTAACGTGGAGAAAGTTGAAGAAATGGTAACCTGCCAGGTATGATGGAATTACTGTTGTAATAATTAAGAATGGAGGCGAGATGTTGATTGAATGGATATGGAAGTTGTGTAACAAAGCGTTTATGAAGGTATAGTTTCGAGGGAATGGAGGAGAGCAGTATTAGCACTTTTATATAAAGGTAAGGGGAATAGGGAGAACTGTTGGAATTATAGGGGAATTAATTTATCAAGTGCTGTAGGGAAGATATATGATGGTATTTTGGTCGAAAGAGTACGTCGAGTGACTGAAGGACTGATTGGTGAAGAACAAGGTGAATTTAGAAGTGGTAGAGGATGTGTAGATCAAATTTTTACATTGCAACAAATGATTGAGAAAATGAGAGAGAAGAGTATTTGTATTTAGGTTTTATGGACTTGCAACAGGAGTATGACAAGATTAGTAGGGAAGCTCTGTGGCAGGTGTTGGTGATATACGGTGTTGGTGGTAGGCTTCTGAAATGAAATCAAAAGTATTATGACGATAGTGAAGCGTGTGTAAGAATAAATGGTGTCTGTGGATTGGTTTAATATTAATAGCGGAGTGAGGCAGGAATGTGTTATGTGTTATTCTTTTGTTATATATTTAATTTGTACATGGATGGGGTTATGAAGGAAATTAGAGGTGGGAGTGGCAGGGGAAGGTGTTAGATTAATGGAGAATGAAAAAGAGTGGAGGGTGCCCTGCTTATTGTATGCGGATGATTTTGTTTTGTGCGGTGAATAAGAAGAGAGTTTGAGAAGATTGGTTGGGGGATTTGGCATGGCGTGTAAAAGGAGGGGTTTGAAAGTAAACCTAGATAAAAGTAGTGAGTGAGGAGAGTCCGTGATGAGAAGTCATGTTAGATGATGAGCAACTGGAACAAGTATCTGAGTTTAAATATTTAGGATATATGTTGGATGAAAAGAGAACGGATGATACACAATGTAGTAGGGAAGTTGTGAAGTGGTAGGAAGGTGGGGTGCGCAATTAAATCGTTGTGGATGTAAAGGGACTAAGTCTTGAGTGCGCTAGGGTTTTGCGTGAGGGTATGTTTTTACCTGTGCTAATATACGTAAATGAACTTATGTTCTGGAATAAGAGGTATAGATCTAAGGTACAAAGTTCTCAGATGGACAATATCAGGGTTAAGTATGTGTGAGAAGAATTGATAAAATGAGGAATGAACGAATTAGGGAGTTGTATGGTGTGAAGAAAGGCATAAATGAGAGAATAAACAAGAGTATATTGAAATGTGTTGGTCATATAGAAAGGATGGATGATAGTCGGTTGGTTATGCGGATGTTTAGTGGTTAGGTTGCTGAGAACGGTGTGCTGGGAATTAATCGGGAAGAAAAAGTGGATTGAGTCTGTAAATAAATGTTGAAGGATGTAGAAATGGAGTTTGGCAGAGGCGAGGAGAAAGGTGCATAACAGGAGTGAATGGCGAGGTTTTGGTGAGGGTGGGTATGGTTGTAGGCTTTGCCAAGGGGATGAACTCCACATTGACGAGATGCCAGAGTGATGGCTCATCTAGGGTTGATTTTTCTGGCTAAGAACGAGTTCTCACTTAAGGGTATTAAAGGGGACGGTAAGGGGGGCTTTTCCTTTCGACTTACGTCATATTCTTCTATTACTTATCTGTTCTGGTGGTATGTTACTCAGCTGCTTCCCCCAATCTGTTGATGATGTAAGATATAATAACCAACCATCAAAATCAAATCAAATACTTTATTTTCTCACTAAATAATACATAGTTATGCTTACATAATAAGATTAATACATAGGAATATATATATGAGAAAAGGACTATTAGGGGGTCGTTTTCGTCCATTGAGCCCAAATAATTATAATAATAATAATAATAATAATACATAATATAGAATACTAATAATAATATAAATAATAATAATAATAATAATAATAATAATAATAATAATATAATAATAATAATAATATAATTTAAAATAATAATAATAATAATAATAATAATAATAATAACCAATAATATAATAAAATAAAATAAAATAATAATAATAATAATAATAATAATAATAATAACTAATAATAATATAATAAAATAATAATAATAATAATAATAATAATAAAAATATATTAATTAATAAAATATATGTAATAAATAATTAATAAATAATAAATAATATAAAATATATAATAATATAATAATCATCATAATAATAATATAATAAATAATAAATAATTATTCTAATAATAATAATAATATAATAAGTAATAATAATATAATAATAATATAATAATAATAATATAATAGTAATAATAATAATAGTATAATATATAATAATAAATAATAATAATAATAATAATAATAATATAATAATCCTAATCATAATAATAATAATAATAATAATAATATAATAAATTAATAATATAATAATGAATAATAATATAATAATAATAATCATGATAATAATATATAATAATATAATAATAATAATAATATATAATAATATAATAATAAAATATATAATATAAATAATATAATATAATAATACATATAAACTAAAAAACTAACAGTATTAATGATGAATAAAACACTTCACATTATACTATCAATTATTATATAAGTACAGTACTTAAAATAATAATAATAATTATAATATAATAATAATAATAATAATAATAATAATATAATAATAATAATAATAATATAATAATAATAATATATAATAATAATAATTATATTAATTATATATACTATATATTACTTCTTAATTTTTATTTTAATTTATTATTATTTATAAATTAATAATATTATAATATATATATTATATTATTATTAATTATATCCTATACTTATTATTATTATTATATAAATTTAGATATATGATAATTATATAATTAATATTATTATATTAATTATAACTTTATAATATTATATTATTTTAATTTTATTAATTATATATTATTATTATTATGTATTATATAAAATTAAATAATTTAATTATATATAATTAAATATAATATATATTTATGATTATATTATTAATTATATATAATAATATATTATTTTAATTATTATAATAATTATTATTATATAATATTATTATTATTATAATTTAAGATACTGTGATTATAATAAATGTTTATGTGAAGTGTTATCAATTCATTGAATACTGTTAGT
>JABUQX010057831.1:0-10000 GCA_015478945.1 Trachelipus rathkii
AAGAATGTAGAGGGAGGTTCGAGTAACGGACGAAGCTTGGTGGACTATACCATCAAAATCCAAATTAGTGGACTTTTATTTTTCATGGTCGGAAGAGAATAAAGGTTTGTAGAAGGAAGAAATTTCTGTATCTGTTCGGAATTCAGAAATAGTTTCATAGAGGCTTGAAAAGCTCAAAATCATGACATTAAAATAAATGCTGATAATTGAGTTTCATCTAGGATATGAGATTCGACCACGAACTCTCAGTCCACGTTCAGCTCTTCTCGCAAATTTTCACGCGAGATATTTAAAACCTTTACGCACATTCTCAATTAATACGTCCAGATAGCGAACCCTCGAGGAGCGAAGCAAATTTTCACACGTCATGCACTTAGTAAGAAGAGAGGAAATACATAAGAATAGGAAACAATACAATGTAAACCCTTTGTAATTATCGAAAGAATCATTTATCGTACTAAGCTCTTTTATGACGCTTCACAAGACCATTTGCAATTATATAAGTTTTCTCATTCGCACGTTTTAATGATTACTTCAGGAAAATTTAGGCTAATATGAGTGTGAAAATACGCCTTGTAACATTAATAAAGAAAATTATAAGATCATTGTAATGGAAGAATGACATTTACTTCATTCAAGTCTATAATTATCGAAATCATTATATTTAAACATTCTACCTATACACTAAACCGAAAAGGAAAATGAGATTATTAGAACTGGGGTTAAAGCTTAGGTATAAAGAAATAAGGGTTAAATCTTAAATAATAAACTTATTGAGGGTTATGAAAACTTTACACGAACATTAAAAAATATTCTTATGAGCAAGGAAAGTAGGAATTAATTAAATGTAGCTATGAAGACAGCATTTTAAAAACTATAATTAAAAATACAATATCTGTAGATTATATTATCCTAAAGAAGCTTTTAAAGATACCTTTAACAGAAATTAAAAGTAAATTGCACTATATAATTAAATACTCCTATATAACATAAACAATGAACATACTTGTGTATATAACACAGACCTCATAACTTAGGAGGCCGAGATGGTAGCTACGTACACTAGGAAATGTACAAAAAAAGAAAGCTAAATATATAAAAGTATAAACCACCACTCCAATCTAGTGATAAACAATTCACCCCCATAGCTTAAAAAGTCAATTCTGGCAAGAAGTTATAATAGACGGCATTAATCGTTACCTCTCGACCTCAGCACCACTCACCTTGACATAACCTAGAACCCACACGAAATTTAAAAAATTGAGCGTATTTGGTTTCATAACCAAGGTAACACCATCGGACACTCTATGGCCTACCAAAGGTTCACAAGAACACCGAGGACCCACCCTTAAGGCCTATAGTAAGTAACTGAGGGCACCCCACTAATTTGGACAAAAAGGAAGCTATGACGTCATGTTTCTATCATCCTTCAAATTATGAGTATATAACTAACCATACCCACTCTCACAACCTAATAAATCTACTGTAACAGAAATACATTTATAGAACAACGTCAACCCAGATGAATTTTTTTCGCGCAAACTAACTACAAGCAATTAATTCTTCCTACGATTGTTATATCAAGAATCATCCTCTCGCGCATGCTTGCACTAAAGTCTTTTCTCACACCGAGTGTCCTAGATCACAAGATCTGGACGACACTATTAACTATGAGATGATTGCAGACATAATGTTGTTGTAACATGCAGTTGAGACATAAAAACCACGGCCCGCATCACCGAGTACAATCTGAGAGAGATAACTCTCACTCACTCACTCTAGAGGAAAAACTCCGCACAAGAACACCTTCTTCAACTTCCAACGTGTAACACATGATCCATCAGAAAAGACGGATGGTCGTATAATACGCGCGCAATTCACCTCTATAATAGGACACTTTTTGCAGATTTCTACCATGTATTCCCAGATAGACCAAACCACAAGATTTTCTATATATATAATTGCACACCGGCCAATGATGCAATCATATTCACCTCTATATATAAATGTGCTGAGATTACGTATGATCGCACAAACCTATGTAATTTATTTTTAACGATCCACCACGACATAAGGTTGGTGGTAAGATAAGTTTCTTATGTTGTCCTTTATTCATCTAATATACCACTATATAAGAAGATCTTACAGTAGTTTAAAATTTACTTAGTTGAAAGAACACAAATCACTGATAACATATAATATTATCTTAGATTTTGTATAATATATTTAAATAATATTAAAGATTTGTGTTTATTTTTTGTAAATGTTTACTAAGTGATAGTCCAACTAAATGTGAGACACATACTTGAATTAGACTTCACTTTTACTACTCTAATATTACACAAAATTGCTACCATAAATAGACATTAATAATGATTCATACGAGAGCATTTAAAGGATTTAGTGTGTAAAAGATAAGAAAATGAAAAGAATAAACACAGAATTTTAAATAAACCTTAAATAAGCTTCCCCAATTTAAATAATATATAATAAAATTTTATACTTTTAAATAAAGAACACAATTAATAAATTAGGAATAAAATAAATATATACGTTAAATTAATTAGAGGTGATATACTGTATTTTCTATATTTCCTGATAAAAATAATCAGTACATAATAATTGATATATGAACCAATTAAAAATATTAATTTAAAAAAGAGCTAATAATTAATAGCAATAGAGAACGGAGGAAGAAAGAATTTATACTAAGATCGTAACTTATAGGTACCATTGAAAACTTGAGCTCGTGCTTCTCTACTCGTGAAGCGAGCTTCGGATGGTTGGGAGTAAGTTAAGCTTGATTTATTGTGTACCGATATTATCAATGTACTGAATTTAAAGTGGTGTACGCCTCTATATATCGGACTACACAATTCAGATATACCCTCACATACAATAGAGAATTGTACGCAACATGAAGTATATTTAAACCGCGTAGACAAAATATTTCACATTTATTTAAAGAAGAACACCACATTAAATTACTCACGATAAACAGACTATAAAGAGTTAGGGCTATCTCCATCATATTATCATAAAGAAAAAATGATTTTATGAATTGGCGACTAGGGGAATCTGAGTTGCTCTATTAAGGAATACATAACCAATTTATAATAAACATAATATAATAACGAAATTATGTACCAATTATTTTAGTAAGTTTTAGTTCAAGAGAGAAAGAATAGAATGTAAGTTTATATACACATACATAATTACTAACTATATTAAAAATTTTAAATTTTATTTATTTATATTTTTGTTTTATTATTATTTATGAATGAAAATTATTTATTATAAAATTGATTATATAAATAATATAAAATAATTATGTCCTTATGATATAACTGTCCGAGAAGTGTTAACGGTACATAAAGCACTTGGTACTATACCTAAATCAAAATATTTTATATTTATTATTCAAGAATAATTTAAAGAAAATTTCTTCTAAGTTTATGAAAAGAAATATTATTTAAAACCAAGCTTTGAAAAAGCATCAAAATCATCTTAATAATAATAATAATAATAATAATAATAATAATAATAATAATAATAATATAATAATATAATAATAATAATATAATAATAATAATAATAAATAATAAATAATATAATTGATAATAGAATAATAGATAATGAATAATGATATAATATGATTAAATGATTAATGAGATAATGAATGATAATGAAATAATAATTGATAATTATAGATAATGATTAAATGAAATAAGATAGATAATGATATAATGAGATAAATGATATGATAATGAATAATAAATAAGTAATAAATAATAATATATCAATAATAATTAATAAGGATGTAATAAGCAACGAGGTTTGTATTCTTGCAATAATAAAATGAATTATATTTGATACGGATAAATATTAATAATATAGAAATATATTTTAATAGATAATGATAAATTAGATAAATGATAATTAATAAATATATGTAATTTAATATAAGTAATAATATAAAATATGAATATATAAATAATATAATAATAATAATAAATATATTATTATAATATATATAAATAATAAATTAAATAAATATATAATTAATTATTATAATAATATAATAATCAAATATATAATATAAATTAATATAATATAAATAATTTAAAATAATAAATATATAACTAATAATAATATAGAATAACACACTCACCATTAAATATATAATTTCCAACTTGCACTTGACGAGTACCATAAATTCAAATATGTGTTTGTGAGAATGAAAAATATTATTTAAAAAAATGGAGAACATTTATTTAGGCAATCTTCTATATAGCTACACTCCTTATGATATCATAAATACACCTCATAATATATAATTATAATAATACAATTATATAAAATAAACTATATATATTAATACACACTTCTTTACCTTTTTGCATTTTTATACTTCAGCTTTGGCAGGCGCTTAATATTCTTTCTTCTTTTTCTCTGGCATCGGGGTGTCTAAATGCAAAATGTGTGAAGAACAATTCCAAAGCTTTTTTCTCAAGTTCTGCCATAATATTATCTTGAGTCATGTTTTAGTAAAAATGAAGTTCATACTAAACGTCGAGTATAAGCTCATGGTAATCAGAGAAAAATATTCTATTCACATAAAATATATACGACTCAATATACTCAATTCACTAAAATATTAATATACTTAATATATATATATATATTATATTATATACTATATATATTGATATTATATAATAATATATATATATAATATATATATAATTATATATATTTATAATTATATATATATATATATTAATAATATTATATTAAATTAATATATTATATATATATTAATATATATATATATATAATATTAATATATATATATTTAATATTATTATATATATAATTAATATATATATATATATATATTTTATATTATAATTAATATATATATTATATATATTATATATTATTGCATAATAACTAATGAAAAGGTCATGTGCTTTACATGGACAATGTCTCGTCTAACTCATCTACCGCTACATCTTCTCTCTCGTGCGTCACTATCTCCACATTCGTCATTTCTTTCAGCCGTCAAAATCATCTCTATTATACTCTCTCTCTTTGCTCACGAAAGGAGGTGAGCCTTTCCGACTGGTTTCACCTTTCCCTAATGAGTACATCACCGGATGTTCTTCATTCTCTTCTGTTTCTCCTTCGTCAAGGATCCTTGAAGGAGTTGTTATCTCTCTCTGCCATTTCTTACCCTCTCACTCACGACAATGTTTAACGAGATGTAGCGGATATTACTATACGACCTAGCAACTTACAGGTTTTGTGATTATTCATTATTTCTACTACTTAGACTATATAATACATCTAAAAATTCTTGCTTAAATTAGCGCATCCATTAAGCGCTGACTTTTCTCATAGGAAATCGATTGATAATGTACTATGGTATCTAATGTTAATAATATTGAAAATAATGATGTAAAATAGTAAATAAGAATAAAAGAAGCTTAATATATATATATATGTTAATTTAGATGATGACTAGTCAAAATACACTAGCAGAGTGAGAATAATTCACATTTTTTATACGACCAAATAGTATGCTGCTCCAATTTCGAAAATCCTTTTAACGCCTTTAATAATAATATGAGATTTTACACTATTATCTTAAAATCCTCTCCACAAGATTCTTCATTTTGTTATTTTATTGATTCTAGTGAACATAGAGATTAAATAATAATAGAGGATACACATAAAGTTCTGATATAGGTAGAATTATATGGTAACTATTATTGAAATAAAATAATGTTTAACGCCAAAGTTATATCATTTATATATTACTCTATATTCATATATACTTGGAAGGTTTCTCTGCCTTAACTATCAACTAGATTCCTATCGAGCTACTATTACCCATTCCTTACGACATCTCACATGTACCCATAACGTTGTGGCAACCTATATATATATACGTATCACGAGAGAAAAGATCTCCGTCCAAGATCGTATACTCACTATATATAATATATAAAGCTACTTATGTTTTCTCCTATTACCACATCTTTAGCTCCCTATTATATGGAACTATACGTGAGACCAGGCATACACAAACATTTTATCCATACCTAATTATTTTAATAACTGATATATCTTTTTTTGAGTATGTAATATGTGTTTATACTGAGGATGTAACAACGTCCGTAATAAGTATAGCATTCTTATCCTCGCTTTATTGTGAGTACTTAATTTGATGTATATGATATGTATCTCTATACAGAGAGATATCATTTCTATATTATTAAATAGAGAGGCCCGCCACCGGCACATAGGTCAGTCGTGTAGAGCGACACACGACAAACTTTAAACAATATAGGATGAGTCCCAGGTTACGCAGAGCATGGTCCGTGCGCGCTCGAAGGTCAAAAACTGGTGAACTATCTCTCCTAGGGAGTCGGCTTCTTCCTGTTTAAGGACCACGAGTTATAGTGAGTACACCTCCCCTCTCTTCCTACTGGAGGTTTATCGCGATATTAACAGTTAGCGAGTGGTGGCTTACTTTATCTGTATCAGGGATATAAAATTCAATAAGGTTTTTAATACTATCCGTGAGGAAATACCTACTACACTATAATTGGTATATAATATAGAGCAGATATAACTCATAACCCTTTATATTGGCCTGCAACCTATTTGGACTATCTAACATAGTACACTTATAATATAATTAATCACTAACCTATGGTTATTTATTGACGAATAAGTGATAAATTACTCCCTGAGATTGGCTTTTATTATATGCAAACTTCTTTGCGAGAGTGTAGCTATTATGAAGTCTATCTATATTAAAATATGTTTTCGTAGCCTTAATTCTTCAGTGACTCTCTTTATTCTCGAGATGGGAATGCGAGCACCGCGTAGATATTATTACACCCATTTCACCGAGCCCGTAAACCATCTTCCATCTACAAATTGTTAGGAAATTACGCACACTTACTTGATACACAGCGACAGTCTTTTTTATCAAGTATTTGAGGTTCACGTCATTCGACAGGTTCACTTCTCTGTTGCGAGAGGTGCGTGGCGCTCGCGTGGTACGACTCGTATAAGTATTTTTGCGACATGTGTAAGAGTTAATTTAGCCGTAATAGTTTTATTGATTATCAATTTTCATTTTCTTATGGTTATCGATTAGGAGTTAAAAATTTGTCGATATGATAGTTACAGTTTTTTTTATAGATATATTATATATATATATATATATATATATATAATATAGTATAGTATATATATATATATTAATATATTATATATATATATATTAATATATTAAGAAATATATTTATTAGTATTTTAAAAATTATATATTTTGAACGTTTATTAAATATATTTTTAATGTATCCATTTTTAACATAATATTAAGTTTAATTTATGTATTTCTAATAATAAGTATTATATAAAAGATTAACGATAATTAATAATATATTAATATGCAATGATTGTAGTGCATAAGGAATAATAACATTTGACTATTTAAATATATATATTAATTATTATATAATATATATTATATATATCATTATAAGGTATATACTATATATATATATATATATATACAATATATATATAATGTTTGAACAGAGTAATTATTATATATCTCACTTTTTTATAAAAATAAAATTATTTTTTAAGAGCTCAGAAATAATGTTATTCTTAAATATAGTTATATTATTATTAAATATTATTTTATAAAAAATTTAATAATAAATATTAAAATATTTATAATATTATTAATAAAGGGCACCCCTTTAATATACTATAGTGGGTTATATCTGCCTCAGGTATAAGCTCATGTCCAATTTTTTTAAAAAATCTATGTAAAATAGAAATGAGGAGTAGCGAAGTGCTCTTTGATGCCAAATGCGTGCATTTTTTTTAAACAATGCATAGTGAAATAAATTATAAATATAAAAATAAATTAAATTATATATAAGTTGAGTAAAGGTTATGCTTAGTTTATTTGGTTTAATTATTTTAAATCTTATTTTTTTTAATTGTTTGTAAGTATTAACCTGTCACTTTATAATATAGTTTTTTCATTTGAATATTTATGAAATTGATTTTATCAAATTCACATTATTACGAGATTTTAGTAATATCGATAGTTGGAGGTATAATATACACCACATGAATCTAATATATATATTATATCATATTTATATTAATATATATATTATTATAATATATTAATATAATATATATATATATTTATATAATATTAATATATATACTATATATATATTATATATTAAATTTAATATATTATATATATATATATTAATATATAATATATATATATTAAACTCCTATCCACGCTGTGGTATATAACTCGATCTGCTTTAATTCTTAGTTATTTTTAACTCTCTCTCCAATGAAATTTCCTATAAATCAAACCTTCTCCCACCATATAGATTCACGATTGGATTAACATCTTATCAGTTTTTTTTAAAGGTTAAATTAAAAGAGAAATTTGTATTGGCAGGCTATAATTTCGACTCCTTTGCATATCCACTATTTATTACATAGGTAAACCCATTACTAACCAAGGGGTAGGTTTCTCAAGGGCTTCATTGAGAGTGTCGTTTTATATATAATAAGAAATCATTTACTCACTCATGACAGTATATCATTTTAACTGGTATGTTGATTTATGAGTAGTATAATCATCCTGATATACGCTAATATATAATTAGCTTCCTAACTACTACTCACTAATTATGCTTAGGTTTATCTGGAGGTGAGAAGGTGATAAATATTTATATAATATTTAATTAATAATATATATTAATATATATATTATATATTATATATATATATATATAATTATAGTATATATATATAAATATACATGTTTATATATTAATATATTATATTAATATATAATATATGAATTAATATATTTAAATATATAATAATATATATATATATAATATAAATATATTAATATATATATATATAATATAATTTATAATATATATTTTAATATATTATATAATATATATTAAATTATATTATATTATATATTAATATTATATATATATATACTATTCAATAGGTGAGTGAGTGACTATTTTTGAATATATTTGCTTTGTTTTTATTATTATTAATTTTTAGTTATAATATATAGTATATAATATATAAAGAAATATAATATTAGTATTATAATAAATAAAATAATTTTATTAGTTTTCAGGTATTATAAAGTATATATATATATATACTTAGCGATACTCATTATATTGAGATATATAAAGTGATTAGCCGTGAGTATACAATATATATTTATATTTATATTTTATTTTACATCTTTCTCGCAATTGAACAGATTCGGGCCAGCAGCCCTTCTCCTTCTCTTAGTCTTCAACAAATAAACACTACTTATATACCAAATGATAACTCTCTAGAAAAATCTTTACATTTCGTCTGTCTACACAGGTTTTGCGCAGGGAGTGCTCAGTATGGGGTTATACACTCAGGTAGGGTCCTTATACCCCTTTCCACGTGAGAGAGGCGCAAGCAATCTAACAGTCCATTTTTGCTTCTTAAAAATTGGTTCTGTTTATTTAATTGCTGCGGAGAGCTTCCTAGAGGGAGGAATTAACATTGAAGGACATAGCAGCATAAATTAACTATAGCCAGCCCCCTCTCCAGAAGATTCGTGTTTCTGAGCACGAGCATAAGATCTACATGCTGGATTTGAAACCAGGGTTTTACAAGCTGACAAATATGTTGAGGCGGAGAACAGCGTGAGTATGCATATCAGCCCTACTCGTGCCTACAAAATAAATCTGACAATATTAAAGTCGCTTGCGTGGATTGTCGAATGAAATGAGTCTAGAAAGGAATCACGATTAATCTCTGGCGTTATAATAATAACCACCACATTTCATTATATTATTTATACCATTAGACTCCTCGTTAATCTAACTTTCAAAGAGAACCTGAGTAGAATTTTCAAATT
>JABUQX010057831.1:15000-17500 GCA_015478945.1 Trachelipus rathkii
ATATATATATATATATATATATATATATATATATATATATATATATATATATATATATATATATATATATATATATATACTAGACTACTACTGTATCATTATGATACTCTGTCAGTTTGAAAATATTCGTTAAATGCACATAGGTCGGAGAATGTATGGTAGAAGAGATATAAGGGAAATACTTTCCACTGCAGTAACAAACATACAGAGAGAAAATTAATATTATAATAGTATTTATTGCACACATAATACATGTAGTGGTGTTGCTAATCAATGCCCAACACACAGTAGATGCTCAAAATTTGACCTGCTTTAAGCAATGCATGCTTCTTCTACCCGTCTCATCATGGAGTGACACAGTTTTAGGAAGATTCCTTGCCGACGAATTTGGTCGCACCCATCAAAAGATACGTTCCCGTAAATAACATCAGGGATAGGGTCTCATGACTGCTTGAAGGTGGCTCCATAAATAATAATCTAAATGATTGAAGTCTTACCGGGGTATCCATGTAACGAATTTGATCCACATCCAATCAGCGATTAGAATACTGTAATGGCTGGGGCAATAACCAACTAAAATCCAGAGCAACTGACGGACATTGCTGTAAAAAGAAAAAATCGTCTATTTAAAAAGGTTCCAGTGAACTGAATTAAAGAAGGTCGTTATCATCAAGGAATAGAGCGTTATCAATACATCCTCAGATACTGGAGTAGCCTCGAAAGTGGTCTGGAACTCTATCTTGCTTGAATCACATATCTCTAGGACACCCAAAGAAATGTCCTGGAGGAGTAACAGCAATTCAACCTATACAAACTGTATAGTGACTGGGCATTCAGGTGATCCGATAAAGCTTCTATAAGGCTGTCATCAATAATAATACCAGTCCACTTATTAATCGGGAATTGGTACTGGTGTGTGCGTTCATTAGTATGGCATAGGAATGTTGTGAGCAGTTGGTTGTTATGGAAATTCATGTAATTCCATCCCACGGCAAATGACTGACTCATATATGTAGAGGATTAACGATCCAATATCGTTATCATTTGTGAGACACCTCACACTTTGCAAATGGTTAGGCGGGGGGCGGCATATTCTCGCGCGGTACGTTTAAATTGTTCGATGTGAGATCATATGACCCACCATGGCGCAGGGAAGGTTTCTGGAATATAGCAGGAAGTTTCTTTGTTATATGAGGTATAGGTTGGTGCAGAAGAGGGTATATAGGAAACCTGACATCGATTTCTTTTTCGTGGATATTCTTCCTTTCTTGATAAGTACCACGTAGAATTGATCAATTAACCATCTGTGGTGTGATTGGAAGACTTCCTTCAACCCATGGAAAATACAAATTGCATATAACGATTTTTCCATTCATCCACGCATTGAGTTTGGATGAACACGTTATGCAACATATGTGAGGTGCCCATTTCTTGTCCTGGTCCCCTATCTTACAACCAAAACAATAAATATATGCTTTTTAGCAGATATCGCATTAAGACACTTTTTCAAAGCAAATGTCACCGCAAATGTAGCAGAAGTAATCCGGACTATTTACACACTGTCAGATATCCTATATTGATTTATCAGGAGGCAACCAGACCACCATAAGATAAATACAATTGTTATAGAAGAACTTATTGATATAACATCACAATACATCATAATCCCTTCCGGACAACAAGTCATAACAACTGAAACCTGTTATTACAGTGTAGATGACCATGGTTTTACCAAGCCTCAATGCAACTGATCATGGGGTAAACACGTGCAGCATGATTGGCCAATCAAAAGATGTCATGGTGCTAATGTCCATCTTGGTGCTATGAGACTTATAACACGCCTCCGCAGTATTGACAAGTTTTTCAATGATTAGACGCCGCATTTTCTGTAAAAAAAAATTGACTTTCAAACCATGGCTGTAAGGCAAAAACTAGCATCTAATCTGTAAATTTAAATGTAATTTTTCAATTCAGTGGTCCCCGAAATAACAAAGATTAGTACGATTTATTTTAGCAACATTTTGAGTGTTATCATAAGTACTATTAAATTTTTTACATTAGCAATTGCTTTATTTTTCCATCTTTTATTATAATAATTATAATTAATTATAGTTATAATTATTATAATTATTATAATTATAATTATAATTATAATTATAATTATAATTATAATTATAATTATAATTATAATTATAATTATAATTATAATTATAATTATAATTATATTATAATTAAAATTATAGTGTGTGTGTGTGTGTGTGTGTGTGTGTGTGTGTGTGTGTGTGTGTGTGTGTGTGTGTGTGTGTGTGTATTATTTTTATTATATTTTATTTTATCTTATTTTGTGTCATGTGTGTGTGTGTGTGTGTGTGTGTGTGTGTGTGTGTGTGTGTGTGTGTGTGTGTGTGTGTATTATTATATTATTTAAACATATTTATGACTCTAGAATTATTTTTAATACATCGATCATTAATAACACTGGCCAGCAACAAAAAAAAAA
>JABUQX010057832.1:0-20000 GCA_015478945.1 Trachelipus rathkii
TATATATATTTATATATGAGTATAGTTATAATATATATATATATATACTTTATATGGGGGTTGGTAGTTATATTATATAATTATTATATAAAATATTGATATATATATATTGTAGTGTATAATGAGTGTTATATACATATTTGGTATTGTATATATATTACATTAGGAGTAGAGTAGTTGAGGGTCTGGAGTGCATATTGTGTCGTGTCTCTTGTGAGTTTGACCTTGACGCGATGGCCCTTGACTCTTGACTCGGAGCCTTGACACTGGTTTTTGACGCTTGACCTTTTTGGGGGCGGCGCAAATTTTAGACCTGACTTGACCTTTTTGGCCTTTGACCTTTTTGAGAACGCCAAGATTTTTCGGCGAAACCTTTTTGTATTCTATGGCGGTTACAGGTATTGTTTGGCAAACCCTAGATTTTTCGGCATTCTTCGGGGCTTCCTTTGTGTATCCAGGGTGCAATTTTGGCAACCCTAATTTTGTGGCAACCCAATGTTTTTTTGCACCCTAACTTTTTTCGGCAGAGCCCTAATTCGAAGGGTTGCGCCAAACGGGTTGCGTAGCAGCCGTTGTACGTGTCCCACCCTAGTTTTTTCGACCATCCCTTTGGTCTCCATGGAGTCAATTTTGGCCCACCCTAATTTTGGCCCACCCTAATAGGGGCTTAGCCCTAATTTTTTTGTGAGTTTTTTTTTCTTGGTATTTCGGTCACATCTACACAGGCGCGGTATGCGCACGTGCGCACGCGCGCGACAGCACACACACACACACACAGATTTACTTACACTCACACAGCAGATCTTAACTTACACACACAGATTACGTTACACTCAACACAGAGTTACCTTACACACACAGATTAACTTACACATACAATTTACTTACACAAACGTACACTCTACACTCACACACACCAGATTTACTTACACACGAACACAGATTTACTTACACAGCTTTACTTACACTCACCACCAACACAGTTTACTTACCACACACAGATTTACTTACACCACACAAATAGCACACGCGGTCACACCCACCTGACACCGCACACGCCACACACACACACACACACACACACACACACCAACACACACACACACACAACACACAGGCACACAGAGCACACCACACTACACTTATACATAACATTCCACTATGACACTTACATTTACCCATAGACGCTTACACTTACATTTACACTTATACGCACGTACAAACACACTACCACCCTTTGGTCTTCCATGGGTCCATTTTGGCCCACCCTAATTTTTTTGCCAAATCCCTGAAGTTTTGGCATCCCTAATTTATCGGCGAACCCTTGTGGTCTTCCAGGGGACATTTTGAGAACTGCCAAATTTTTCGGGTCGTAAACCCTTTTGTATTCTCATGGGTATCAATTTTTGACATTGTAATCTTTTGTCGAACCTTGTAGCTTTTTGAGACTCAGATTTATTGATGGTCAACTTTGATGGGTTTCCAATCACCGGGTAAGTGAGTATCGTAAGGCGATGTTTCTATTTGAGTGTTACGTTAGTGAAGTATGTAGATGAGTGCCAGGTGAGTGCCAATGATTGCCAATGAGTGCCAAGTGAGTGCAGCATAGTGCCAAGTGAGTGCCACTAAGTGCCAAGTGAGTGCCACATAGTGAAAACTGAGTGCCACTTTTTCAAGCCTTTTCTAGCCTCCCCTGAGCCTTAAATAGCCTTAATATGGTGTCTACCCCTAGGTTATAAGGTTATGAGGTAACGATTTGGTGATAGTTAGCAACTGCTAGGAGTGCTTCCATACTATAGTTTAGTCTTTTTCTTATCATCGTTATAGCCTATAGTATATATATATATGATATATATATGTATTTATAGTATATATATATTAGTATAATATATATATTATATATATATATATATATAATTTATATTATATATATATAATATATACTTGCACAACACACCTACAACACTACACTATGAACACTTATACACCACATTCACGTATGACACTTAATACCACACTATGACACTTATAAGCAATTACACTCTCCATAGACAATTACACTAGCCATTACTACTTACACTCACACTCACCCTAGACACTTACCACTTACATACATACACACTATGACACTTATAAGTACTTACAGTAGCCATAGACACTACACAGCCCAATATACACTTACACACGCAGATCACACTTACACTTACACTCACACACTCGATATTGTGATGCCTCAACTTTGTGATGCCTCAGCATTACTGCCTCAGCATTGATGCCTCAACTTTGAGTGATTGGATGCCGGCCAGCTTTTTTCTAGCTTTTATCTAGCTTTTTCTATACCCTACAAGTCATAGAACATCGTTAATATTGATGTCTTCTCCTACGCCATAAGCTGAACACCAGGACGCAGCATGATCCCGCCGCGTGAAGGCCCACGAACCCGCACCGGCCGCCGTTCCCGCCCGCCGCGATTTCCCGCCCGGCGCGTTTTCCCGCCCGCCGCGTGCGCCTCGCCAGGCGCAATATCCCTGGCGCAATGAAAACGTATATATATACAAGAGTCATTCAATTTTTATTTCATACTTAAACATTTTTATAAAGAACATTTCGCGTACCTACAAACTGTAAACTCATTACACGACTATTATATTATTTAACAACATATTTTATTATACGTTTTTTCTTTCTGTTTATATTTTTGACATTAATAACTTTTTTAATTTTATAATTTTAAAAAATTGTATGTAAGAAGAAAAGGCCAGAGTAGCACGGTTTATAGTTATCATTTTTACTACATTGTATCGAAATTTTTAACTAAAAACATATAGCTTTACAGACTTAAAGCGATAAAATCAAGCTAGATCAATAGAGTTTACCTAGCAACAAAGGGATTAGTATGCTTTGTTTTACTACTGCTTTACTGCTTTAACGTTCATGTTTTTAATTTGTCTTTAAAACTCATATTTTACTGCTTTAACTCATATATTTATTCCACATTACATACCTTAGAAAGCAGTAAATCTAGTAAAATCAATTGAGAGGTGTTACATAGCAAAAGGGGATTTAGTATGCTTTTTGTTTTACTGCTTAGCTGCTTTAACTCATAGTGTTTTACTGCTTTAAAAATCTGCTTTAACGTCATATGTTGTTCTGCTTAACTCATATTTTATAACATGTACATACCTTAATAGCAGTACAATCAGTAAATCAATAGAAGGTGTTTACACAGCAACAAGGGGATTAGTATGCTTTTGTTTTACGTGCTTTACTGCTTTAACTCATATTGTTTACTTCGCTTAAACTCATATATTATCGTAAGCGAATTACAATACCTTAAAGCAGTAAAGAACAGTAAATCAACTAGAGTGTAACAACAGCAACAAGGGGTTAGTAAATGCTTTGTTTTACTGCTTTATTTCATGTTTTACTGATTTAACTCATGTTTTATCCTGGCTTTAACTCATATGTTTACGCTTTAAAGGTCAAAATAATTTATTAACAAACACTTTTCATTAAGAATCAGTAAATCATAACGTTTGGTGCTAGCAACAAAGGATTTAGTATGCTTTTGTTTTACTGCTTTCACCTGCTTTAACTTCATGTTTTAACTGCTTTCAACTCATATATATGTTTTAACTGCTTAACTCATGTTTTTACTGCTTAACTCATGTTTCTGCTTACTCATTTTCTGCTTAGAACTCAATATGTTTTACTGCTTTATACCTCCAATATATTTATTAACGATAATGTTTTCTTTTATTTTTTTGATTTTGTTTTAATACTTTTTATTTATTTTTATATTATTTATTTTTTATTTATATTAATTTGTCATTATTGATTATTTTTTATTATTTTATTTTTCATGTTATCTATTATTTTATTTTATATGAGATATTTAGTGTTATTGACTCATACTATTGTTATTAAAATTATTTAAACAGACAGGGCACTCAGCATGCATCGATCACACACATAGAGAGCAGCTACATCGATTCGGGCACACAGCAGCAATTCAATCACACTTTGACACATAGGTCGCACACCATCACGACACACACACATCAGACAGGTCCACGGCTGCTTGTTTAAGAGCATAGTCACAGGATAAGTGTGTTGTGATGAGAGCATAATTTTATAAAGGATACATTTTATGTTTTTAATTAAACGCGTACATTTTTGGCTTCACATCTCTTTTGTCAATTTATAACTAAATTATTTTTCAAAAGTTTCACACTTAATTTAATTATATAAAATTCAAATCATTTAAGTTTGACAAAGAATTTATTAATTAACTGTTAATACTTTTTTGTTTATACCTTTTTAAGTTTCAAAATAATTTTTACTAAAATTTTATGAAATTTTATTAAAAACATATACTTTTACGTACCTTTAAAGCAAATAAATCAAGTATTAAATCAAGTAAGGCATTGCCCCTATAGCAAACCCTCTACACCAAGCTATGCCACGTTTTTTGTTCTATGGACTACTGCTGTTACAGTCTGATCTTTAGCCATTGTAATAAAGCATATAACTAAAACATAATATAAGTTCTTCTCTGCTAAATATCATATAGTTTTATTTAAAAATCACTCTAGGTTTTTATTTAAAATAACAATTTTCACTTACATTTATATATTATTCGCTTCATGTTAACTAAAAAATATTTTCAAAGTTTTTTAAATAATTCGGATTTTCCTTGTATTTTATTATTATTTATTATACCTATGTACATTGACAATCATCAGCGAGAAAACACAACAACGTCGCCACTCCTTGACAAGATACGAACACTGACCTCTCTTCCTGTGAAAAAATGGTGTTTGAAAAATAACTTACTTTAGGCCTAAATTTAGGATAAGCCTTTTTGTACACGCCGGGGCGATTTAGGCCTAAACAAAAGGTCAAATAAATATTTCAAACTGATAACTCCTACATATGTAAAATGTGGTGCAATCACTACGTTAGGCCTAAATTTAGGCCGTAATTTAGATATAGCCTTTTTGTCATCGGGCGTTTAATTTAAGCCTAATACCCAGGCAAAAGGGGTTAAATTCCCAAGTATAGACAAGAATCATTGTTATTTATCAATTTTTAATAAATATTTTCAAACTGAAACATGCGGATCCGGTAAGATCCATTCTAAGCAGTAAGAAAGGAAATGTTTTCCTTTACTTGTGATTGGATTCGGAGTAATCCTTTATGCATCTCTTGATATTGACGCGGTCTGGTACGGTGATTGTCGGAGGAGAGTTATTTTAATCGCCTGTTTTGGTTTGAGTAAGGTTATGTAAAAACATGTTTTTTCATATCCTGATGCCTATCCTGTTTTGTTGATGGAAAATTAACTTTGTTCTGTGTGTAAACGGTTTGTGTATTTTGGTGAGCAGGTGTGGTTTTATTATACTTTCGTTTAGACAACAATGGACTCATTGTGTAAAAATACATAGGTCATTTTAGCTCGTTAAGCGGTGCAACGGAAGTGTTATTCTGATTTGTAGTAAAAGTGTTTTTTATTTTTACTTTTAAGTGTATAGGTCAGTTATAATAATACTTGACCATTGAAAGGAGTATATATTGTATTAATTTCACTGGAATAGTATGAATAGGGTATTAGTTCACTGTAGATTGTGAGTAGTAGAGTCGACGTGTGAGGGGTTTGGCATTAGTGATACGCGCAAGTGCCGCTCCGGCCTGAAGCTTGAGCTGCTCGTGGCCCGGCATTTCGCGACCGTTGCGGGTTGCGTAATATGTCTATTCCGTCTATGAATCTCCGTCCGTCGTGAGTAGTGATTTATTATTCGCGTCTCGTTTGGTGAAAGTATGAAGTTGTTGTTCTTTTGTTTTGATGTGATTTATGTTTGTGTGTGCCTTGTATGTGATGAATCTGTTGTGTCATTAAATCGATCAGTTGGTTTTATTGTTCATATATATATTTCGCTGTTTGTAGTTGATTGAGTAAATGAATGGCTGACTGACTGGCTTAGTTGGTCTTTGTACTTGAAAAATCGCCAGGCTGGGTGTTTTGGTTTTGGTTTTTTGGTTGGTGTTTGGTGTTTGGTGATGGTTTGTGCTTAGAATTTTATTATTATGGATGAAAGTATGTTCGCTAGTGTCATCTGTGGCTATAAGAGTTGCTGAAAAATGGTGTCATTGGTTATTTTTTTTTTGAAAGAGAAGCATTTGTGTGTTTGTGTTTGAAAAATGGCAGTGTTGGTGTTGTGATTTTGTGAGCCTCTTGTAGTGGTGTAGTGTGTAGAGTGATTGATTTGCGCTTGTATTGCGAGATTAGATAGACTAATATTTAGTGTGTCTCGTCTGTTGTGTATCTGTGCTGGTCTTCTGTTGTGTGTCTCTGCTTGGTTGATGGTCGCTGGTAGAAGATTGCTCTGTTTATTTATCTTGAAGTAGAGATTGTTAGATAACACGTGTTTTATATGGCCTTTAGATTGAGGTCTGAGGCTATCCTTAGCATGAGAACGTAAGTTATTTGTTATATATTATTCGTCATTATCCGTCTCCTTTCAAGTGTATGTTCTTTACGGTTTTATGTTTTTTCTTCTTACTGTGTATATAGTGTTATGAAAAGTTTGTTTATTTCTAAATAGTTGATTGTACATAAATGACTATCTAGTTAAAGTAATCATGCGATGGATATGTAACTTTCCCGTGCGCTTGTTCATAGTCCGTAAGTTTCGCTTGGTTCATTTGATCCAGTATGTATCTATATTATGATACTCAAATTACTTTCGAGAAGTTATTATAGTTTTGCGATGAACCTCTTCTATATTTCAGTGTTGTATGTCATTGGTTGAACCATCGAGCAATATACTCACATGGTTTGTGTAATAAACACAGAATATATGTCAAGGATTTTAAATATAATCTACCGACGCTGAACACATGTTAATAAGGTTCGTAAATATATCCTTGATCCAGTACAGGTGTTTTGCATAACTATAATTGGATAGTGCATCTGTATGTTATAGTGGGTTGTAGGAATGTGTGGGCCCCTCCACTTGAAATACATACAGCCCCATAATTTTTCGCGACCCGGCGTAGTAATATTACGACGTGCGGTTTTCATCGCGGCTGTTCCGCACCCGGTGTCGTCGCTTTAGGGCGCTCTTTGCGTTTTTGTCCCACGTGATCTACTTAGAATCTAGTGGAATTAATTATTATCTAGTTTTCTAGGTGAAAGTTAATAATTATTCCTCAATGTAGGTATACCATTGATAAATATGGTGAATATTCTATTTAAAGTAATATAATAAGATTACACTTTTAATACAATATTCAGATAACTTGTGCAACCGCGTTTAAACATGCTATAAACTGATATGAGTGTGTGTTTTAAATGTTGTTAGTTTTGGGTCTAGAAAGATATTATATAGAGCACATTCTGTCTCAAATACAAGGGTTTAAATTTAATCAAAGGTTCAGTTTTTTTGCACCAGTGCGAATATAGTAAGCGCGCTCTAGGAGGATAGTTTGAATAGGGAAGTATACTCATTTTTTTTATGCATAGCCTTTGAAAACCAGAAAAGGTCGATAAAATTAGGAGATGCTTCGTGGAACATCACATACGAGTCTTATAAGAGGATATGGATGATGGGTACTTTTCCTGTCCTAATCATCTAAGTAATGTGAAAACAGTTTCCGTCGTGTGACTTTGTGCTTAGAGAAGGAGTCGTTTGAGCCGATCTCCAGTCATCGGTTTTTCAGTTTTGAAGTATATGTAATGTGATAAATGATTGGATGTAGGGGTATGTGGTATACAATGGTTGGGGGGTTGCTTGTTGTATGCTACTTGTTTTGGAGGTGTTATCGTTTTTAGTCGCTTTTTGTGTTGGGTAGGCTGCTGTGTGTTTTGTGTGTGTTGATGAAGTTTTAGGTTCTTTTTAAATAATCGCGGATAGCATAAATGTGCGTTGATGGCCTAAATTTTGAGGCTCGTGGGAAGATTGTGTGGCTCTTATATCTGTAGGTTTATTGCAGGTTGGCCGTACATTTTTCCAGAAATAAGGTCAGTTTGAATAATCAGGTATGGTGTTGTTACTATTGTAATTAGGTGCCTGTAAAGGTGACGTTGTGATGTGTAAAAATTACATTGTGGTTACATAGATGAGATGTTGGGTTCTGTGAGTTTTGTCCGTTGATGCTGTAAGGATGTTTGCCGGGTTGTTGTTGTTGTTTGCGTCGTTGAATGGAATTTGGTGCAATTGGTACTATGAGTATTAAGTTAATGAATAATGTCATAATTAGAGGGTTTTAATTATATTAAATGAAAAGTCCGAATATTTAAAGTATTTTATTAAAAAACTTGGAAATATGTTTTAGTTAGATGCATGAGCGTGTTGATAAGGTATATAATGTAGAATGTGGATATGATTGTGTTAGTGTTAAAGTTAAAGAACCTGTACGATATTTGTTTTAGATTCAGACTGTGCTGTCGAGGTATGTTATGCATTTTGATCAATAGTAGTATTAGTTTTTGTGTTATGTTGTTTTATAACTTTTTCTTGTCTTATGCATCTGACTTAGTGCGTCGAGGTATGTAAATGCATGATAATAGAGTATTAGTAGGGGTGATTAGCAATTATATCGTGGCATTAGCTGTTGGGATTGGTGATCTTGGTGGTTGTGTGTCGTGTAGGGGGCATCTGGCCTTAGCTGATTTTAGAAATTAGATGCAAATATTGGGGATGATAAGATTGATAAATATTTTATGTTGAAATTTTAAATTAAGATTTTCACAAAATTTCAATAAAAAAATTATTTTTATTATGTAATGGGAATTTGGTGAAACATAAAAGTAATGTAAAATCAATAATAAGACCAAAACTATTAAGAAGAGTTTTAAGCAAAAATTATATGGAGTATTTGAAGAAAGTATGAAATCATTTTATTATATTGAAATTCGATATTATTCTCTTTGCAAAGTTTTTTGTCTAAAGATGTCCTAAGTAAGAGAAAGAAACTCGTCTGGAGAAAGATGAACTCGTTTGATGTTAGTGACAAAGTTGATTACTTGTATTGTATGTTAAGACAGGGGAGGTTAGGTTGTGTGGGTTTTGCGTATGTGTAGAGTGTGGGTGTGTGTGGTGTGTGTGGCGTAATGTGAAAAGAACTATATGTCAGGTGTGTATTCCAAATAATAATATACAATACGTTCTGAAGTAAAAAAAAAAAACAACCATTGAAGAAAAAAGATAATAATAATTCAGAAAATAATAATAATAATATACTATATGAAAATATATTAAATTAGTAAAAATAATAAGATTAGAAAATAAATAAAAAGTATACCAACAAAATAAAAAAGAAATAAAAGAAAAACATAATGTTAATAAATATATGAGTTAAAGCGGATCTATATGAGTTAAAGCAGTATAACATGAGTTAAAAAGCAGTAAGACATGAGTTAAAGCAGTTATATAGCGAGTTATGAGTTTAAAGCAGTAAACGATGAGGTTAAAGCAGTAAACAATATGAGTAAAGCGTAGTAAACATGTGAAGTTAACAGCAGTAAAGTCAAGTAAAACAAAAGCATACTAATCCCTTTTGTTGCTATGTAACACCATTATTACTACTTGATTTTATTTTCTGCTATTTAAAGGATCGAGAATAAAATATTAGTTCATAAGCAGTAAAAACATATGAGTTAAAGCAGGTAAACATATAGTTAAAACAGTAAACACATGAGTTAAAGCAGTAAAGCAAGTGAGTTAAAGCAGTAAATCTAATCCCCTTGTTGCTGTGTAACACCTCTATTGATTTACTGATTTACTGCTTTAAGGTGAGTAAACTATTTAAAACATATGAGTTAAGCAGTAAAACATATGAGTGAAAGCAGTAAGCAGTAAAACAAAGGCATACTAATTCCCTTGTTGCTATGTAACACCTCTATTGATTTAACTGATTTACTGCTTTAGGGATGTAATGGTTAAAACATTTTTTATGAGTTATAGTCAGTAAAAATCATATGGTGTAAAGCCAGTAAAGCAGTAAATGGACATTTATGATTAAAGTTTAAGTAAAAGCAGGGTAAAACATAAAGCATACTAATCCCCCTTGTTTGGCTGGAGGTGGTAGGAGCGGGAGACCTGGTCTAATTGATTGGTAACTGATTGGACGCTTAAGGTATGTAAGGTAATATAATATAATAGTTAACAAGACAGTAAACATATGAAGTTAGAAGCAGTAAAACAATGGAGTTGAAAGCAGTAAACAAGTAAAACAAAAAGCATACTAATGCCCGGTGTGTTTGCTAGGTGAACACCTCTATTTTGATTTGAGCTGTATTTCTGCTTTTAGGTTCTGTAAAGTATATGTTTTTAGTAAAATTTCGTCTACAATTGTAGTAAAATGATATGATTATTAGTTTTCGCTTTTTTCCTTCTACTACAATTATCTTAAAAAAATATATAAATTAAAAAGTATTAAGTAAAAAATGATAAAAGAAAAAATAATGTAATAAATATATGTGTATATAGGTACACATGATTACTTATATTAAAAATGTATGTTCAGTTTTAGGTAAAAGCGAAAGATGTTTTTATTAAAAATGTTTAAGTAATGAAATAAAAATTAATGACTCATATATATATATTGTTTTTCAATGTCGACGCGGGGGGAATAGTTGCGGCCTGGCGGGCGCACGCGGCGTGGCGGGGACGCGGCGGGCGGACTGCGGCGGGTCGGGGGTACGTGCGGCATGGGGCGGAGTGGGTCGTGGGTCCTTCACGAAGGTGTGGCGTCATGTTGCGCGCCCTGGTGTTCCGAGCTAGTGGCTTAGGGAGAGACATCATATATTAGATCGGGTATGTTCTAGTGATGAGGGTAGATGTAAAAGGCTAGAAAATTAGCTAGAATAAAGCTGCGGCACAATCCTCCAAAGTTGAGGCATAAGGGTGCGAGGCATCAAAGTTGAGGAATTCAAATATCGGATGTGTGAGTGCTAAGTGTATAGTGTATCCCGTGTGTGTGAGTTGTAAGTTGTAAATGGCTAGTGTTAAGTGGTCTTTATGGCTACTGGTAAGAACTTATAGAGTGATGCATAGTTGTGTATGTGTATGGTAATGTAAGTGTCTATTGGTTGAGATGTGAGTTGTAAGTGTAATTGGATGGCTCTATTGTAAGTGCTATGAGAGTGTAAGTGCTAATAAGTGTCTATATGTGTGTATAAGTGTCATAGTGAATTGTGTATTAACGTTCAGAGTGTGATATGTATTGTAGGTGTGTGTGGCAAATAAGTATATATATATTTATATAATTATATTATTATATATAGTATATAATATAGTATATATATATATATTATATATATATATATAAATATAGTATATATATAAATTTTAATGAGGGGTTTTAATTATTATATATGATAATAATATATATATAATATATATATATATGGCTATAAGTGATAGACATGTTCCTCATGAGTAGGAAGCATCCTATGGCAGCTTGTAATATACACCAATCGATTCCTCATTTATCTTATTATACCTAGGGTTAGACAACCGTCATCATTAAGGCCTTTCGAGGCTCAGGGGAGCTAGAAAAAGGCTGAAAAAAGCGGCACTTGGCCAGGTTGGCACATAGTGGCAATCTAGTTCGGCCATGTGGCACTCACTTGGGGCTATGTGGTCTATTCTCACTTGGCACTCATCTGGCAACTGGCATTGTGCACTGACTCACTTGGCACTGCCGCTGCACTGGCATCTATACTCATAGAACACTTAAGGTAGAACATCCTAGATTACTCCTTACGGTGTATGGGAAACCATCTAACATAGTTCGATTAGCCATCAATAAAATCTCGATTGAGCTCTCAAAAGAAAGGCTACAAGGTGTCGGAAAAAGTGGTTATGCTAGTTGGATGTGGGTGTGTTTCTATATATATTGTGGTATTCGCGCGGTGGTTTTATGTTATTTATTTATTTCAGGGAAGGTTTTTTTACTCGAAAAATGTTGTGATTGTTGTGGGGTTCGGTCGGGAATTAATGTTTTGCTTTCGCCGGTTGGTATAGACTCGATAATTTTGTGTTGGCGCGTTCGTAAATTAGTGAGGGTTTGTGGTAGTTTTGGGGTTCGGGTCTGTTTGTGTGGTGTGTGGAGGAATAATTGATGGTATGGCATTAAGAAACACGTTATGGTGGGCTCATATAGAGTGGTGTTAGCGCTCTATTGGCAATATCCTTAAGGTTTGTGTCTGTTGTTTAGTGTTGTGTGGTTTTGTTTACGGTGGTTATTTTTGGAGTATGTGTGTTAGAACGTTTTGGGGTATAGTGTGTTATAGGGTCTTATGGTGGTAAAATGCTAGAGTGTCTAGTGGATGATAGGGTTTAGTTGAGGATGGGGGGGGTTGCAGTGGTAAGTTGTGTCGTTGGTGTGTGTGTTTTTGTTTTGGTGGCCTGATGTTGTGTTGTGCGTGTGTGTGTTGTTGTGTGTTGTGTGTTGTGTTGAAAGTGTTCGGTGTGTGTGTGTGTGTTGAAAGGTATAATTTTGTGTAAGTAAAATCTGGTGGTGTGTGTGTAAGTAAAAGGCTTTGTTGTTGTGATGTTAGTGTAGTTGGTTAAATGGTGCTGTGGTGTGTTAGTTAGGTGGTTATGGTAGGAATCGGTTTGTTTGTGTGTAAGTTATAATTCATTGTGTGTAAGTGAAATGGTCTGTGTGGTGTAGTGTTAAGTGTTAGATGCTGGTGGTGTATAGTTAAAGGTTTCTTGTTGTTGAGGTGGGTGGGAGGTAGGTAGTGATGATTGGTCTGTGTGGTAAGTTGAATAGGTTCTGTGTTTTGTGTATATAATGTATAATTTCTGTGGTGTGTGGGGTTTGTGTTGTGTTCGCGCAGGTGGGGGCGCGTTGGTGTAGATTGTTGACCTTGAAATTGATCAAGGTCAAAACAGTGGTGGATCAAAAAGTATGGGCTAGTTAGCCCTAAGGTGGCCAAAAAATTGTAGGGCTGGGCGTTTCTCTTATAAATGATTCCAGTGAATAGTAGGGTGCAGAAGGTTGTCGAAAAATTAGGGTGGGACATACGTAGACACGGTTGCTTACGCAAACCGTTTTTGGCGGCAATATCCCTCTTCGAAGGGTTGCCGAAAAAATTAGGTTGCCAAAAAATTAGGGGGTTGCCGACAAAAATTAGGGTCGCCAAAATTGCATCCCTGGAATACAACAAGTTGGGCCGAGGAAATTAGGTTGCCGAAAAATTGTTACGTAAGAATATTCAAAAGGGTTCGCCCGAAAAATTTGGGTTCGTTCAAAAAAAGGTCAGACGCCAAAGAAGGTCAAGGCCCAAAAAGGTCAAAGGCCCAAGAAAGGTCAAGGCTCCAAATGTGTTCAAGTTCAGGTAGAAGAACTTGGGTCCCAAAAATAAAACGGTCAAGGTCAAAAAAGGTCAACGGTGCAAGGTCGGTTCAAGGTCCAAAATCGAGGAGCACGAAACAATATGTCTGACCTAGCTACTGTGTGTAAGTATGATCTATATTTATGTATATATATATCAATATATAATATATATATATATATATATATAAATATATAGGATATAATTATATTATATATATATATATATATAGTATGATATATATATATATATATATATATATATATAATATGATATAATAATATATAGGTATATGGTAATAGTATAGGATATTATATATATATAATATATATATATATTATATATATATAATATATTATATATATATTATATATTATAATAGTATATATATAATATATTATATTATATATATATATATATATATATAATATATATAAATATTATATAATATATATATATTATATAATATATATAATAATATATTAGTATAGTTATATAAATATATAATATATAGTATAATATACACCAAGCACATTTAAACTAAACTCGAAAAGAAATAGTCACCTAAATCAACTCAGACTCGAGTGAACCAGTCAGTCATCCTTGCGCAAAGCTTCAGATGCGGCCGGACCACCTCCGCCTAAATTACAATGCTACAGAACGATAGATTCAACCTCAAACCAAACCACCACATACAGGTAAAAAACTGTTATCCAAGGTTCGAGAACACAATCCCACTTCTTTTCCTCTCCTGTGTTTTAACTAACTGCCAACACCGAACAACATGGAACATAACATTCCTGGAGGATCTCTGGAGGAGACGGGTTGCGTATGGCCGGTACCTGAGCGCGGTGTGGTCTCTTCCATGATGGGGTGGTTCAGAGAGAAGGTAATAAAAAAAGAAGGTAATTATTATATATAGATAGATGGGAGGTATATAAGTATATATATAATGAGTTATATATAGATATATATTATATATATATAGTATATATGATTATTATATATATATATAATATATATATATACTATAAGTATATATATATATATATATATATATATATATACTTATATATATATAATATATATATATATATAATATATTATATATGAGTATATAGATAATTTTTATATATATACTATATTATTATTATTATAATAGTTATAGGTAATATATATAATATATATATCATATATATTATTATATATACTATAGTATATATATAGATATATAAGATGTTATATAGTATATTTATATATATTATATATATAGTTAGTTGTTGCCACCAAACCTCTGTCAAATGAGTTATGATGGAAGATTTCCAATAGCGAGAAAATTTCTACTTTTCTTATGAAAAATATTAAAGCCATGAAAATATTATTTCGTAACTAGACATTATATACACATACGAATCATGATTGATATTTTTATATATTTGGCGCACATTTACATAGTAAGCATACCATAAGTACATACCTACAATACATACACATTCCATATATGTAACACTAAAACGAATTTTATACATTTATCCAATTCGTAAAATAAATATAGAAACATGGTACAGGTCTTAATGGTTTTGGCACGAACACCGTATGTCCGGCCAGTTAGTTCTGGTGTCGCAACGTGGTATAGCGCACTGATTATGCAGTGTGGAATGTCAATAATTAGGTATAACTACGTTCTGTATTATTATGTGTGTTTGAGTTTGTGTGGCTTAAAGAGTTTGTGTTTTGGTAGTATTACGTAACAATGTACAGAATATAATTACATAAAATTTTTAAGGTTGTGAATATGTTCATTTGCTTCTAAACAGGTGTTCTTTATACAATTGCAACACATTCATATATTTTGAAGCTTTTAAACAGCTGGTCAACTTTTCACAGTAATGTTATCAGCACTTGCTAATTCTTAACACTCCGGTAAAGTTTCCAAGTAATGTACAACTAGAACTCTTAACATTCGGGTAAACGTTACAATCCAACATACATAAATTCAAGGCGGTACATCTCTACTTTAACCGTTTCCGTCTGTTGATATAATACTACTGATTGAGTCGCCCCTTGGGTATGAAGAACTAGGTGTTGAGGTCCTGGAGTCTAGATGGACCTTTTTAAATATTTAAAAATATGTCGCCACAGTTCAGTCCCAACATTTCCTGGACCTTGCTTGCTTGCCCAAAATTTGGGTGGGATAATTAACATTCAATTATATATAACTATAAGGAACTTTTCGTTGTGGCATGTGAGTTATCCATTCCAGCATTAAAAATACTTGCAGCGTATGGAGGTAGATTGACTTGTTACATTTGTTGTAACAGAAATAAGGATCAGTTTTCATTTATCTATGAAGCTGGTAAATATTTGAACGGTACGTGTCAAAAATTTGCAAATATATTCCTTTACTATTCTTATTAATCAAATTATATCTTCGGTTATTGAGTTTGATAGACCAATCTAAAGGTGGAAATAACTGCTTCAAATATGAACATGATCCGTGTCCGTAAAAGAATGCCAAAGTTTAAAAAAAAAAAAAATGGCGTTTTCTTGGATGCTTAAAAAAAAAAAAACACCGCTCGCATCTCTTATCATATCAAATACACAGATTTAAGATACTAAGAGATTAATATTGATTTTTTCAACTGACCTTACAATAAAATTGAAGTTGTCATTGTAAAAGTTTGGTGAAGACACTCCCTCGCCTAAAAGTGTTTTTCCCAATCACAACGAGAAGAATTAGATGAGTTATTATCATCGCTTGTGAGTCATTATATAAAATCGGGAACTACCCGAAATAGTGGACAGTACAGTGAAAAAAAATTAATTTGTCGACAAATAATTTTTTAAAATATATATACATATATATGGGAGTATATTTCTATATATATTGATGATTTTAGATATATATATATATATATATATATATATATCTATAAGAAAATTGTAATTTGAGAAATGTAAGAATTTATTATAATATTATTATAAGACTTTAATTTTTGCCTTTGATATATTAATGTTACTACTAACATCATAGTTTCGATAAGAATCAAACTAAATAGTAAATTTATATGCAATTAATCGATATTACAATACCTTTATCTTATACGATTATAGACACCGACTAATAACTATAATTGTCAAAAGTTTATTTATAAGCAATCAATAATGTAATAATAGATGGTAACAAAGCAATTAATGGTAACGTAACCATTATTGGTAACATGATGTCGACTGTCATCGTTAACTGACAAATATAGAAATTATTAAGGAATCCTAAAACCTTGAAAATCGTTGATTAAATATTGATTTTTATCGTAATTGTGGGCATGAAAAATTAACCATCGTAAGTATAGGAATATTATTGGAATTGATTTTAAAGATAATGACAAAAACAGTGATTTCGCGTTGAAAGAACGGTATAATATGTATGTCTAATAACCCACTCTGAAATAAGATGTAAAAATGTGCCTTATTTTTCGGTTAAGTAAAACATATTTTGTTTTTTCTGCTGTGTAGATCATATAACTTTCCTATTGTATCGTTCACATAGTTTATAACAAGACAGCGGACACCGCCCTATACGTTTTCTCATTGTCATAGTATATATATAATTATGTGTCCACTCGGCTTTCAACTCGACAGCAGAGTCTGGGAAAAACCATGTTTCGGATCATGTCGACTTTTAATTTGAAGTTGGTTTCCCAATTCTGGTTTCATTTGAATTTTTACTACTTGTGTCTGAAAGATTCTCTAATTCCTTTAATACGCAACCAACATTTAATGACAGCAAAATTCCTCTCCAACTCTCCAACTAAGGACGTCTCATCCTACAGGACAGACACAGATTTGAGAAGAGTCTCACTATTCCTTCACCAAAATTTAGTCTATTAATTTAAACTTTCTAGCATTCAGAAATTCATAGCTTAGTTGCACTCGTCACGATAGCTTCCTTAATATCCTCCTCAATAGGATTGGTAGATTAGTATCATTTGATAAATTTATTCTTCCACACCGCTACGGTCTAACCAACCTAAGACTAACGAGAATCCAGCTAAACTATTAAACATGTGGTTGATTAACACACACACACCTATACACACCTACACATATACACACATACACACACACACACACACATATATATATATATATATATATTATATATATTATATATAGTATATATATATATATATATATGATATATATATAATATATTATATATTATATATGTATATATATATTTATATATTGTAACTTTAAAATCAATAATAGAACGCTCATTAACTGGCAGGGTGGGCTTCAAAATGCAAGCTTTAAAGTGGGCAAGATTATACATAGAAGGGAAAACAGTTGATGATAAAGAATTCCACATAAAAGAAGTCCATATAACAGAAAAGCCTGTAAAGAATATAGAGCAAGAATGGTGTTAGTGATTTCCATAGGAATCTTGTGTGAAGATGCAGTACTCTTTGTCCGGTGAAGTCTTTGCAAAGGTAATGGAAAACGAGAAATTAGTTCTTTTCAGTACCTATGTTAAAGCATTAGCAATGTCAATAGCAAGATATCAGGAAGAATTGGAAAATAAAGAATAATTTATAAATTATCCAAAAATTGGATCAAACTGCTGCCTCCCATATTTGACATTATACTTCATAGGCCTACCCCAAAAGTCACCTACATAGCTGGAGTAACTGAGTAGAGAAAAAAAATTTCATAACTTAAACAGAACTCCGCTAGCTTTTCTGAACCAGTTCTAAGAAATATTGTAATATGAGGATTGCAAGAAAATATGTGTTTATGGCATCAGGAAGTTTATGTAGTCAACAGATGAGGCTGTAGAGTCGTCGAAAGAGAAGGGAGAGTTGGGTGATGCTTTTGAAAGGGAAATATGAAGAAAAGTATTTAAAAAAGAGTTGAATTTCACAACGAGAAACCCTACCTAAATTGGCCATAATTGAATCATAAATCTAAGTAAAGGGATCACTCATTAAATTTGACACTGCATACCCGTATGGTAAAAAACATGATGAATATGCCAAGCTTGCTGCTGCCGCAAGATCATCTTTGGACCTTTTAGTAGCAGAAGTTGGAATAAAAGACTATGGAGATAAAGAAAATATGGACTTGGTTAAGAACGCAACTATTGACATCGACCGAAGAAATGTATCTATCGAAATCTGCCGATATGAAATGAATTGAGAGAAAGCTTAACTTTGCTAAATAAAGTCAAGGAAAGGAGGAAAAGAACACCAACACATGCAACCCTTTTTTCACAGTTTTGACGGCTCTGGGTTTCGATTGGGCGGAGTGTCTGATGGATCGCGTCAAGAAGGATAAAGGTAATGATCCATAGTATTTGTGATTATTATTTATTATTATTATATTATTATTTATGGATGGATGGAAAAATATTTGAGATTATTATTTATTATTATATTATTAATTATTATTAATTATTGTGTTATATTTATTAATATTATTATTAATTATCATTCAAATTATTTTAAAATCTTAAATTTTATTTAAATAAAATTTAAGATTTTAAAATAATTTAAATAACAATAATTGAGTTGAATAAAATAAGGATTCTTTTTAAAAACGTTTAAATGTTTCAAAAAATATCCTAATTTTATTTAACTAAATCATTCTTTTTCTTCCTCTTTCTTGGATTTATCTTTGCTACTCTTAGTAGAACCGGATTTCTGACTAATATCCATTTCTGTAAATTGTTTCGGCGTATGACATGCCGTACAAGTGCTGCAAGAGTAGCATTCGCTAATATTACTCGAAGTTGATATCCTTTGACTTTTTAAAACTTTATCAATGGAAGAAGGATCTCCAATAACGGCAACTCCCGCACCTATCCTCTGGGTTCCAAGGATAGGAGTGTAGTGTTCTGGGGAGGATTCTAATACGTGGTAAGTGATAGCTGAGCTTACACACGTTGGTACTCCATTTACCAAACCATGCCCACCAGAGACAACCATAAACGGACCATATGATGTCGCACTGTGATTCAAACGCCCTTCTGCCATGTTACCCCAAAATGTCCAGGTCCTTGTGGTCTCTTCCCACACTTGAATTTTGGAAACTGCTACCGGGGCATCTTTAGTTCCTGTTAGCCCTCCAGTAACGTAGAGCCTGTCAAAAAGCGAAATAGCAGAACTAAGCATTAATGGTCTCTACAAACTTGTAATTACTTTCCAGTGTTTCACGTCACCATCATAGACTTCAACACTGCTCAAAATCTCTCCATCGCTACATCTACCTCCAATGACCCAAATTGCGTCCTTGTGAACACAAACAGAAGCTCCGGCCCTTTCGTGAAGTAAATGAGGTCTTCTTTTCCATTTAAATGATGTTGGATCCAAAGACTCAACGTTATCAAGGGCTTTCTTGCCATCAGTTCCTCCTACAGCCCAAATGCTACCTCTATACGAAACGAAACCATGATGAGAACGACAGGTACTCATTGATGGTAATTCCTTAATACTATTATCATGAATTGTTAACATGTAAGCTGAACTGTAAATTGTTGTATCATCATCCCAGCCAAGCAAATATTATCCTGTAGAATTTCTCCCCCCTGATATAAATACTTTATTTCCAAAAACTGCTACTCCCATATGAGCCATGGTCACGGGTAGCG
>JABUQX010057832.1:27500-28599 GCA_015478945.1 Trachelipus rathkii
GGAAATTTTTAAATAAATAAAAATATTTAAAAATTAATATGTTAAATATAATGAGTTCGGAGAATTGGTGTGACGTCATACTTTGCATTCGTTAAGTATATATATAATTTCAACTAACTGGTCATGGTGGTCGGTCAATAGTGTATGTGGTTGAGTATTTGCGCATTCGAAAAGAGCGAAGCAGGCAATGAGCTACCGGGTGCGGTGCGGTGAGGTCCCACTCACTGGGGCCTAAGGGACTCACCCCAGCGACTCAACGACCAAGGCATTCGAAGCACCGTCCCAGAAAACATAGTTTCACACTAAACACGAACCAACAACGACAAAAACAACAAAAATCATTAAGTACACTTACAAAGTGTACTTAACGAGTGTACTTAATTAAGTACACTTACGAAAATATTGACGTCATAGCCTAAAAGGATAGGGTACCATAAAAAGGCTAAGTACAACAAAAAGTAGATAAAAAAGGCTAAGGTTGCCAGATTTGAGCAATAAAACGGCTAAATCTGACACACTCACATTTGTAACCATTACTACTATATATCAATAGAGAAAACTAAGAGAAGGAAATATAATTATTAATTCTGCACAATAAAATGGTTTAAAATGAACATCTGGGCAGAGAACGTAAAGTACTTAAAAAAAAAATAAATAAAAAATAACTCATGAATAAAAAGTGCTAGAAAAAGGAAAACGTGCCGTACTCTAGCACCTTTTAACCTGCTATATTAAATAAAACAACGTAATTCAATCTACATTTCAATTTAACACACACACACACACGCGCACACACACACACACACACACAAACATATATATATATATACTATATATATAATATATATATATATCTACATACGATACAATAGTTCAATATATATATATATATATATATATATATATATATATATATATATATATATATATATATATATATATATAATATATATATATATATATATATATATATATATATTTATCATGCCGTTTATTATATATATATATATATATATATATATATATTATATATATATATATATATATAATATATATATATATATACTATATATATATATATAATATATATATCTCTCTC
>JABUQX010057833.1:5000-7500 GCA_015478945.1 Trachelipus rathkii
GTATGGCATAGATATGTATAATGGGAGATGGCTAAGTTTAATGGTCATGTTAGTTACTTACGTTGAGAAGCGAGAACTTTGTTAATGAAATGTTTATTGTAAGTTATGTGTGGTTATGTTTTGTTAGTTCAAATTAGCATTTATTAGTTTGTCAGCGCGATAGACATCGTTATGATAAATTTTTTGTTAGTTTTGTTAAATATTACTATACATATGTAAAAATAGCATTCTTATGTTGGAAAAGGGGGGGATAGATTGGAGTTTTGATATGCAATGTTCGTTACTTTACCTTCGTTAAGTAGGGAACTTTGTATGTTAGCAGATTATTCAAAGCAAGGTATGTTAGGTTTGCTGTTGTTTTACTTATGTTTCTTAGTTTCAAGGTTAGATTTTAGATTAAATCATCCCCTAATCCCCTTTCTTTCTTTGTATAAATTTTTTTTGTTAAGTATTGTTAAATATTACTATGACAATGTAAAAATTAGCATTGATATGCTGGAAAGTGAGGTTAGATTGGTTTTATCTAATGTTAGCTACTTTTACTTTGAGAAGTGGGAACTTTTATTAATATTGCATTGATTTTTATACGTATGGTATTTTAGGTTTTGCTGTTTTACATTATGTTTTTAGTTTCAGGTTTTGCTATGTTAGCTTTATTGGTTAAGTTGTTAGCTTCGTCAATGATAGCAGTTTATTCATACATAGAGTGCTTTAAGTATGTTATGTTCTTAGTTTAGCTTTACTGAGGATAAAACTTTGTTATTTTTTGCATTATTGTTGGGCTGCATGACTAGTTTAGGTTTAGGTTATGATAATTTTTATTAAATATTACTATGTAATGTAAAATTAACTTTGATATGTTAGGAAAAGTGGTGTTAGATTGAGTTTTCGGTAGAAGGTCTTGGGTTATGTTATTTGGATATTAATGTTCATCCTAGTGTGATAAGCGTTTTTATTCTATATCTAGTGAAATTTTGGGAATAGCGGCTTACAGATGATTTGACAACATCGCTTTGATTTTAAAGTAAAATGTATGAAATAATTTTTGGTTGTCTATGTGATAGCTATGTTAGGCTATGTTTATTTCTGTTACGTTTTGATGAATAAATAGATCATATGTGTAATCTAAACTGATTTGTTAGATAAATGATAAGTTTCGTAAGATATTACTGTGTTGGTGATGATGTGTTAGAAACGTGTGCTTAGGTTAAGTTTTTGCTGAGTAATGTTAGGTTGGCCTGATAATTTTCCTAAATGTATACGTTTTATTCATAGTTCAAAAATGATGTTTATTTGATATGCATGACACTTTGATGAAGGTAATATCAATTTCATAGTTCAAGATGCTGGAATCTTTGATAGATTGGGCCACTTTGTTAAGGGATTTGTTAGATAATATGCTTTAGCTGCTGATGATATGTTGGAAAAGCGGGAGATAGATTGAGTTTTGTATGCATTGTTAGCTACTTTACTTTTGATAAGTAGGGAGCTTTGTGAATGTTTAGCTGATTTTCATAGTGAGGAATGTTAAGTTTGTCTGTACATTATATTCATACTTAGGTTATGATATGTTAGCTTTATTGCATGTGAAAACTTGTTAAGTTAGCATATATTCCGTTGGTCTGTGTGATAATTAGGTAAGTTTATAAAAAATTTTTGTTAAACATTACTATGTTAATGGAAAAATAACAATGATATGTTAGATATATGTTTGAAAAAGTGTGAATAGGTTACGTTCTGTATGCAATGCTAGTTACTTTATTGTTGTTAAATATGTTGTTAATGTTAACAGTTTATTCGCGCGTAAGGTATGTTAGGTTTTCTCTTGCTTTGTCATTATATTCTTAGTTCAGGTTATGTATGTTAGCTTTATTGATGTGAAAGCTTTGTTGCGCTAGCATATATTCGATGGTCAGTATGATAATTTGAAGGTTATGGTAGATTTTGGTTAAATGTTACTATGTTAATGTAAAAATAACAATGATTTGTTAAAGATGTGTAAGACAAAGTGTGAATAGGTCGTTTTGTTTGATGTTGTTCTTTGATGTTGTTTAGTAATGGAAACTTTGTTATATTGGGCAGCCTATTCGTGCGTAGGTATGTTAAAGGCTTTTGTCGTTGTACATTATTTCTTAGTTCATGTTTTGAATTGTAGCTTTATTGATGTGAAACTTTGTTACTTTAGCTATATTCGTCGGTGGGTATAATAATTTGGCAAGATTATGATAATTTTTGTTAAACATTACTATGTCAATGTAAAAATAACAATGATATGTTAGAGATAATGCTTAAAAAAAAGTGTAATAGGTTTACGCGTTTTTGTGTGATGTTTGTTATTTTACTGTTTTAAGTATGGAACTTTGTCAATGTTAGCAGTTTATTCGGGCGTAAGGTATGTTAGATTTATTGTTGTGCATTATATTCATAGTTCAGGTTATGCTAGGTTAGCTTTATTGATGTTAAAACTTTGTTACGTTAGCATATATTAGATGGTTAGTAT
>JABUQX010057833.1:12500-26696 GCA_015478945.1 Trachelipus rathkii
AAATATCTGTACAAATTTTTAAGAAAAAGACTAAATTTAAATTTTTATATTGATTTGCTTATTCTGACAAGTCTTTATGGGATGTGAAAAGAAACTAAATATTTTAAATTCATCACACAAAAATATATATAAAAATCTTCCATTTAAATTCAATCCCAGAAATTAGGAAAGAACGAGCATAATTGTGTTTAATATATATATATATATATATATATATATATATATATATATATATCGATCTATATATATATATATATATATATATATATATATATATATATATATATATATATATATATATATATATATATATATATATATATATATATTTTTTTGAAGATATATATATATATATATATATATATATATATATATATATATATATATATATATATATATATATATATATATATATATATATATATATATATATATATATATATATATATATATATATATATATATATATATATATGGCTATTCAGCATGATCTTTCACCGAAAAGGTATATTTATTAAAATTTTGTATTTTCCCACTTTAGAAGGTTTTTTTTTAACCAATAAGCATAAAGATTAAAGTTGCCAGTGGCTTCAAACGGTTGTATAATTAAAAATTTAAAAAAGTTTAAATCTATGTAAACTAACGTAACTCAACATAACCTTACTTAACGTATCATAACCTCATAATTTTATTTATTTTTATATTTATAATTTATTTCACTTTGCATTGTTTAAAAAAAAAACACGCATCTGGCACCATGAGCGCTTTGTACATTTTGTTGGATAACGTAGATTTTACAAATTTTGTTTTCCTCTCTTCATTAAAAATTTTTACCTCTTTTTCCCACAAAAAATTTACAGGAGAAAGATCCTACCGAATGTCATATATATATATATATATATATATATATATATATATATATATATATATATATATATATATATATATATATATATATATATATATATATATATATATATATATATTATATATATATATATATATATATATATATATATATATATATATATATATATATATATATATATATATATATATACTGGCCACATACAAGTATAAATATAAAAATATATATCTCGAAAATATATATATATATATATATGTGTTTATATATATATCATTACGTATAGACCTATATATATATATATATATATATATATATATATTTCTCACCTTTCTCACCAAGCGCCTCCGTGTAGGGTCATCCCCTGTCGTTTGCGATGCTTCTCCACAGGACCCTCTCTTCGTACAGTCGATGTTCCTCCACCTGATCCAGCGTCCATCCTCTCTTCGCCACAGCCGCCGCCACTCCATCCTTCCATCTTTTCCTTGGTCGTCCCGCCGGTCTTCTACCTGCAGGCTGCCATGCATAAAATCTAGCCGGGTATCTATCTTCATCCATCCTTCTGATGTGTCCATACCATCTCAGTTGTTGTCTCTCGATCAGATCCTCCACCGCCTCGACCCCCAACTCCTCTCTTATCTCAGTATTCCTTCTTCTCTCTCTTCTGGTCACCCCCACTATCAACCTCAACACCCTCATCTCCGCCGCCACGATCTTACTCCTTGTTCTGGTTGTAAGTGTCCACGACTCCGACCCAAACAAAAGTACCGGTCTCAGAATCGTGGTATAAATAAGTGTTTTAACCTGTCTCGTCACATGTCTGTTTCTCAGCAAGGGATACAACTGACCAACTCCTCTAGAGTAGTTCATTATTCTTTCCTCTATTTCACCCTCCATCATTCCACTGCTGTTTACCGTAACTCCCAAATACTTAAAGTTCCTCGCATCTTTTATTCTTTCCCCACCGATCTCTATGTTTAAGTTCTCTCCTTCCCTAGCTATCTTCATCACTTCAGTCTTTCTCATATTCATCTTCAATCCCCTCCGTCGCAGCACCTCCTCCCATCTAATCAGTACTCTCTGTAACGTCTCCTTGTCTCTTGCAACTAGAGCAATATCGTCCGCATATGCCATTACAACAATCTCCTCCTCTTCCACCCCAATCTCTCGCATACACTTGTCCATATACAGGATGAACAACAATGGTGACAACACTCCTCCCTGTCTAACACCTGTCTTCACTCCAAACCACTGTCCTATCCCATACGCTGTCCTAACGGCACTTTCACTTACTGTGTAAAGTCCCCTTATCACTCTAATCAACTTGGGTTCTATCTGATAGTAACGATACTCGTGTCTCCCAAAGTTTTACCCTAGGTACACTGTCAAATGCCTTCTCTAAATCCACAAAAGCCATATACATTTCCTTATCCCACTCCCAGCTCTTCTCTATCATCATCTTCAGAGAAAATATCAGATCCGCGGTTCCTCGTCCGGGCCTGAATCCATACTGTGCTTCATTCAGCTTGTTTTCGACTCCCGTCCTGAGCCTTTTCTCCAATATCCTTTCATATAACTTCATGGCATGCGGCAGCAACGATATGCCCCTATAATTGGAACAGTCGCCCCTATCTCCCTTTTTGAACACCGGGCATACTATCGCCCTACCCCACTCCGCAGGTACTCTCTCCACTCTCCAGAAATCATTAAACATCTTCAACATCCATCGCATGACCTCCTCACATCGCATTGTCTCCACCGGCAGCCCATCACATCCTGGACTCTTCCCATTTTTCATATTCCCCATTGCCATCTCCAACTCTTCCATTGTTATCGCACCCTCATCCACGTTTATTCGGAGCTGTTCCTCTCTGCGTTCCGGAAGGTTCTCTTCTCCTTCCTCCTGATTATATAACTCTGAAAAGTACTCTCCCCACCTATCACTGATCTCATCAGGGTCCACTCTCAGCCTACCCGCCTTATCCTTTACCGAGTGTGCAACAGTCGACTCCTGTCCTCGTAGGTTTTTTGCCATGTTATATATTAATTTCTTAGTTCCACCCATATCCTGTCTCAGTTGTTCACCGATCCTCTCCCACGCTTGCTCCATCGCTCTCCTTTTTATGGTCTCGGCCTCATTTCTATTTACCACATATTCCGCTCTTGTCTCAGGGGATCTTCTTTTCATCCACGCTCTAAACTTTTTATTTTTCTCCTTTACTGCACGTGCAACTTCATCTGTCCACCACGCAGTCTTTTTCTTTCTGGAACCCGTTCTTTTTACACCCAGCGTATCTCTCGCACATTTTTTTTTTCTTTATTATACTCCTCTCTTTTTCACTTCTATTTTATATATATATATATATATATATATATATATATATATATATATATATATATATATATATATATATATATATATATATATATATATATATATATATATATATATATATATATATATATATATATATTTATATATGCTATTCAGTAGGATCTTTCACCGAAAAGGTATATTAATTAAAATTTTGTATTTTTCCTACTTTATTTTTTTTTTAACCAATAAGCATAAAGATAAAGTTGCCAGTCGCTTCAAACGGTTGTAATACGAAGAAGCTAATTAAAGAAATATTAAAGTTTAAATCTATGTAAACTAACGTAACTCAACATAACCTTATTTAACGTATTATAACTTCACTTAATATAATTTATTTTCATATTTATATTTTATTTCCCTTTAATGTCAAAATAAAAAGAAAAACACCATGGGCGCTTTGTAGATTTTGTTCGATAATGTACATGAAAAAATAACAAAGTAACCAAATTTGTATCTCTTTCCTAAAACCAATTTACAGGAAGATCTACCAAGATATATATATGTATATATATATATATATATATATATATATATATAATATATATATATATATATATATATATATATATATATATATAGTATATATATATATATATATATATATATATATATATATATATATATATATATATATATATATATATATATATATACATATATATATATATATATATATATATATATATATATATATATATATATATATATATATACACAAAAAATATGTAATATATATATATATATATAATATATCTATATATATATATGTAATAATATATATATATATATATATATATAATATATATATATATATATTTATTTGAATTTAAATATCTATTTCTCTCGGTAATAATAATATGTAATAATAATAATAAATAATAATAATAATAATAATAATAATAATAATAATAATATATAATAATAATATATATATATATATAATAATAATAATAATATATATATGTAATAATATAATATATATATATATATATATATATATATATATATGTATAATAATAATATATTTATATATATATATATATGTAATATATATATATAATAATATAATAATAATAATAATAATAATAATAATAATAATAATGCGTCCTATAGCTATCTTGATTTTGAAACAATATATATATATATATATATGGGCTGATAAAGCTCAAACCCAGCTTATAATTAATTAATGAGGGTGATTAGTGAAAGGGGTGACGCGTCAATAGTTTATTAAAACACAAGTGAAATATGAACAGCACTTCGAATAATGGATATATATGCAATAGGCATTAAAAAGTATATATAATGAATAGATAATGTTATTAATACTTGATTAATATAACCCAAAATAACCGGTTATGTAATCTTCTGGCACTATAACAAAAGGCCCTCTTCCTCCGACGAGCTATCTAGCGAGAATCTCGCTTTCGCCCAGTGCCCAAAGGGCGGTCCCCTTAGACTCTCACTGGACGTTACAAAATTCAAATTCCCCTGCTCTTATTGGTGGGTTTAGATCTTTTAACAGTTTTAAAGCTTTAATAACAACGCTCTACGTGGCATTCAAGCACCAACGGTTTCTTCTATGTACACTTTGGAGATATGTAAGTCCGTCTCCGGACAAGGTGCATACAGGTACTGTTTGGGCACACAGGCCTCACTTACACCCTCTTAATATACATAAAATAACTGATCAATATCGGATCATATATATATATATATATATATATATATATATATATATATATATATATATATATATATATATATATATATATATATATATATATATATATATATATATATATATATATATATATATATATATATATACATAAAAGTAATAAAGAATTTTTGATCGGCAGCCAGAATAGCATCCGGAAGTTGCAACCGGATGTTGCAAATGTTGCAAAGCAACATTTTGCAACATTTGGTTTTTCAAACTTGACGTGTCAAGGTTAGGGTTTTTAAGGTCGGTGAGACCGAATTTTTAAGAGTCTGGAAGACCGTTTTTGCAGAGCCCCCAGAGGGGGCTTTTTGGTTCCTGGAAGGTTTTAAATGATCGGTAGACCATTTCTGATGATTCCAATCGATTTATCGTGGTCTTTTACCCCAAATCGATATTTAAATCGTCTTTCTACGTGCTCTGGTTGACTTTTTACATTCGAAAATGTAATCGAAAGAAAATAATTACTATAATTAACATTCGATTAATCGGTGTAGTAAGTGAACACTCTCGCGCGCCACTTCTTTGGCTATGAAGGAATAGAGGTATCGCTTTCAAACTTGGTATATGTTCTATGTATGTGTTAAACTGATCCCACGCGAGTTTTGGTGACCGTAGGTCACCCCTAAGGGGGTGCTGCCCCCTTAGCGCCAAGGTCAAATTCGCCCTGAAAACCATGTTAGGCTTAACGTATCGGAGTGAAATTTGGATGTGAGCTATATGATGACGTAATCTCGTCGGAGACGAGATTGCGTCCCCCTGTAAGGGGACGCTGCCCCAAAAAAAAATTAAAATGATCGTAGAAGATTGAAACTTGGAGAATGGATTCGGAGTCGGAGTCGGAGTCGGAGTCGGAGTCGGAGTTGGAGTTGGATTTGGCTTCGGCGTCCAGGGACCCCTCCGGAGGGGGGAAAAGAAGAAGAAATGCATGGAATGCAAAACAGAAGAAGAAGAAAGGAAGAAGAAGAAAGAAGGAGGAAGGAGGAGGAAAGGAGGAAGGAAGAAGAATGAGGAAGGATTCAGAGTCAGAGGAGTCGGAGTCAGTACCGGCACCGGTGCTGGAGCCGGTGCGGTGCTGAGTTAATAAACAGTCGTATAACAACAATGTTGGTGTCCTTATATAGGTTATTGAGGTCGTAGAACTCGAATATGTGGGTTATAAGTCCGTATAGGGTGTCTAGGACCCCCCATTAGGGGGGTCCTGACTGAAAAAAAAGCACAGAGTGCAAAACAGAGGAGGAATAAAGAAGGATGAAGGAAGAATAAGAAGAGAATAGAGAAGGAAGTCTAACTCAGAGGAGTGGGAGTTGACAGCTGCACCGGTGCTGGCTCCGGTGCGGTGCCGAGTTATTAAATATTTGTGTAATGATACAAATCAAACCACCCAACCTACCCTCCTGTCCAATCATGTTCTATTGATCTATTGATCTATTGATCTATTGATCTGTTGATCTATTGATCTATTGATTAATGTCAAATTTTTACTAAAATTGTCGTGTTTTACATACCCTAAATCAGTAAATCAGTAAATCAAACCACAATCCAAGCACCCTCCTGTCCAGTCGTGATCTATTGATCTATTGATTAAGGTCAAATTTTTTACTAAAATTGTCATGTTTTACATACCCTAAATCAGTAAATCAGTAAATCAAACCACCCAACCTACCATCCTGTCCAATCGTGATCTATTGATCTATTGATCTATTGATCTATTGATCTATTGATTAAGGTCAAATTTTTACTAAAATTGTAACGTTTTACATACCCTAAATCAGTAAATCAGTAAATCAAACCACCATCCAGCCACCCTCCTGTCCATTCTTGATCTATTGATCTATTGCTCGAGAATTTTGCTAATGTCTACGTTTATTCATAGTTCAAATGATGTTATACTCGAAACGAGTGACACTTTTTTTATGTTATGTTTGGTTAAAACTTTGTTGTCTTTGCAATTATTCGTTGGGGATTATGATATTTAGACGAGGTTATGATGAATTTTTGTTAAATATTACGAAGTTGATGTAAAAATTTCGGTACGTTAGCATTATATTCGTTGTCCGTATGCTGAGTAGACAGGGTTATGCTAAATTTTTGTTAAATATTACGATGTTAACAAATTAACATTGATATGTTAGAAATATGCTTGAAAAAAAAGTGGGAATAGGTTACGTTTTGTACGAAGTGTTAGGTACTTCACTGTTGTTAAGTGCGGAAGTTTGTTAATGTTAGTAGTTTATTCGTACGTATGGTATGTTAGGTTTGTCGTTGTACATTATATTCTTAGTTCAGGTTATGTTATGTTAGCTTTATTAATGTAAAAACTTTGTTACGTTAGCATATATTCGATGGTTAGTATATAAAAACTTATTTTTTGTGTTATGTTTAGTCAAAATGATACTCGAAATATGACATGAATCAATAGATCGTGGATCAAGGCGTCATGAGTGGGAGGTGGAGGGTTGACGGTTTGTTTGCTAGTTTACTGATTTACTGCTTTTAAAAATCAGTAAACTATTACAATTTACTATGATATTTTATTCAAAGAACTTATTTTTATGTTATGTTTGGATAAAACTTTGTTATGTTTACAGTTATTCGTTGGTCTGTATGATAATTAGACAAGGTTATGATAATTTTTTGTTAAATATTACTGTGTCAATGTAAAAATAACGTTAATATGTTAGAGATATGCTTGGAAAAAGTAGGAATAGGTTACGTTTTGTATGCAATGCTAGTTACTTTACTGGTGTTAAGTGTGGAACTTTGTTAATGTTAACTGTTTATTAGTGCATAAGTTGTGTTAAGTTTGTAGTTGTACATTATTTTCTTAGTTCATATGATGCTATGTTAGCTTTATTAATGTGAAAACATTGTTATGTTAGCATATATTCGTTGGTTAGTATATAAAGAACTCATCTTTGTGCTATGTTTATCCGAAATGATACTCGTAATGCGACGTAAATCATTAGTGCTAATGTAAAATTAACAATGATATGGTAGAGTTATGCTTGAAAAAGTGTGAATGGGTTACGTTTTGTACGCTGTGCTAGGTACTTTAGTGTTGTTAAGTATGGAACTTTGTTAATGTTAGTAGTTTATTCGTACGTATGGTGTGTTAGGTTTGTCGTTGTACATTATATTCTTAGTTCAGGTTATGTTATGTTAGCTTTATTAATGTAAAAACTTTGTTACGTTAGCATATATTCGACAGTTAGTATACAAAAAACTTATTTTTGTGTTATGTTTAGTCGAAATGATACTCGAAATATGACATGAATCAATAGATCAATAGATTAAAAGGTCCTGGTGGGAGGGGTGGGGAAGGGCAGATGGTATGATTTACTGCTTTAAAATCTGTAAACTATTACAATTTACTGTGATATTTTATTCAAAGAACTTATTTTTATGTTATGTTTGGATAAAACTTTGTTATGTTTACAGTTATTCGTTGGTCTGTATGATAATTAGACAAGGTTATGATAAATTTTTGTTAAATATCACTGTGTCAATGTAAAATTAACGTTAATATGTTACAGATATGCTTGGAAAAAGTATGAATAGGTTACGTTTTGTATGCATTGCTAGTTACTTTACTGGTGTTAAGTGTGGAACTTTGTTAATGTTAACTGTTTATTAGTGTGTAAGTTGTGTTAAGTTTGTCGTTGTACATTATTTTCTTAGTTCATATGATGCTATGTTGGCTTTATTAATGTGAAAACATTGTTATGTTAGCATATATTCGATGGTTAGTATATAAAGAACTCATTTTGTGCCATGTTCATCGAAATGATACTCAATTGCAACGTAAATCAATGGTCATTAATCATAAAATTAACAATAATATGTTAGAAGTTATGTTTGAAAAAGTGTGAATAGGTTACGTTTGTACGCTGTGCTAGGTACTTTAGTGTTGTTAAGTATGGAACTTTGTTAATGTTAGTAGTTTATTCGTGCGTAAGGTGTGTTAGGTTTTGTCATTGTGCATTATATTCTTAGTTCTGGTAATGCTATGTTAGCTTTATTAATGTAAAAACATTGTTACGTTAGCATATATTCGATGGTTAGTATATAAAGAACTTATTTTTGTGTTATGTTATCCGAAATGGTACTCGATATGTGACCTGGCTCATTAGATCGAAAGATCAAAAGGTCATGGACGGGATGGGTAGGGAGGGGCGGGGAGGGGACAGGTGGTTTGATTTACTGATTTACTGATTTACAGCTTTAAATTCGGTAAACTATTACACTTTACTATGATATTTTATTCAAAGAACTTATTTTATGTTATGTTTGGATAAAACTTTGTTATTTTTATGTTATGTTTGGATAAAACTTTGTTATGTTTGCAACTATTTGGGTTTTACTTCCCTCGTATGTTCGCTTTATTGAATAAGTTGTTAATGACAGCTGTTTATTCGTCTGGTTGTTGTGTGTTAAGTATGTTATGTTCATAGTTTAGCTTTACTGAGGTAAAACTTTACTTTGTTTGTCTTTACACGTTAGGTATTATGATGGTTAGGTCAGGTTATGATAAATTTTTGGTAAATATTACTATGTTAATGTAAATTTAATATTGTCATGTTGGTGATATGTTTGATAAAGTGTGAATGGATTATGTTTTTGTATGCCTTGTTAGTTACTTTTACTGTTTATAAGTTTGGACCTTTGTTAATGTTAGCAGTTTATTCTTGCTTAAGATGTGTCAGGTTTGTCGTTGTATATTATATTCTTAGTTCTGGTAATGCTATGTTGGCTTTATTAATGTTAAAACTTTGTGACGAATGCATACTTTCGCTGCTCTGTATGATAATTACACAAGGTAGTGATAAATTTTAGTTAAATATTACCATGTTACTTTTACTGGTGTTAAGTATGGAACTTTGTTAACGTTAACCATTTATTCCTGTTTAAGATGTGTTAGGTTTGTCGTTGGGGGTTATAGTCATAGTTCAGATGATGCTAAGTAAGCTTTATTAATGTGGAAACTTTGTTACGTCAACATATATTGATTGATCTTTGTATAAAGAACTTGATTTTATGTTATGTTTATCCAAAATGATACTCGAAATGTGACTTGAATCAATAGATCAATAGATCAAAATGTCATTGAGTAGTGGCTGGATGGTGGTTTGATTTACTGCTTTACTGATTTAGGGTATGTAAAACGTTACAATTTTAGTAAAAATTTGACTTGAATCAATAGATCAATAGATCAATAGATCACGACTGGACAGGATGGTGCTTGGATTGTGGTTTGATTTACTGATTTACTGATTTAGGGTATGTAAAACGTTACAATTTTAGTAAAAAATTTGACCTTAATCAATAGATCAATAGATCAATAGATCAATAGATCAATAGATCATGATTGGACAGGATGGTAGGTTGGGTGGCTTGATTTACTGATTTACTGATTTAGGGTATGTAAAACATGACAATTTTAGTAAAAAATTTGACCTTAATCAATAGATCAATAGATCAATAGATCAATAGATCAATAGATCAATAGATCAATAGATCACAGATGGACAGGAGGGTGGTTGGATGGTGGTTTGATTTACTGATTTACTGATTTAGGGTATGTAAAACGTTACAATTTTAGTAAAAAATTTGACCTTAATCAATAGATCAATAGATCAATAGATCAATAGATCAATAGATCAATAGATCATGATTGGACAGGAGGGTAGGTTGGGTGGTTTGATTTACTGATTTAGGGTATGTAAAACATGACAATTTTAGTAAAAAATTTGACCTTAATCAATAGATCAATAGATCAATAGATCAATAGATCAATAGATCATGGAAGGGCTGAGGAGGACAGTTTGGTTTACTGATTTACTGATTTACTGCTTTAGGGTATGTAAAAACGTAAATTTGTAAGTTATAAACATAAAAAGAATAAGAAATTTTATTTATTTATTTATTTATTTATTTTTATTTTTATTTTTTCTTGATGGTTCTGAAACCATTATTTTCGAAATCTACAGACCCAATAACTTATATAAAGACACCAATATTGTATCATTACACAAATATTTAATAACTCGGCACCGCACCGGAGCCAGCACCGGTGCAGCTGTCACCTTCTACTCCTCTGAGTCAGACTCCTTCTCCATTCTTTCCTTCTTTATTCATCCTTCATCCTTCTTTCTTCCTCCTTCGACCTCTGTTTTGCACTCTGTGCTTTTTTTCAGTCAGGACCCCCCTAATGGGGGGTCCTAGACACCCTATACGGACTTATAACCCACATATTCGAGTTCTACGACCTCAATAACCTATATAAGGACACCAACATTGTTGTTATACGACTGTTTATTAACTCAGCACCGCACCGGCTCCAGCACCGGAGCCGGTACTGACTCCGACTCCTCTGACTCCGAATCCTTCCTCATTCTTCTTCCTTCCTCCTTTCCTCCTCCTTCTTCCTTTCTTCTTCTCTTCTTCTTCTGTTTTGCATTCCATGCATTTCTTCTTCTTTTTTCATGCGGGGACCCCCCTCCGGAGGGGTCCCTGGACGCCGAAGCCAAATCCAACTCCAACTCCGACTCCGACTCCGACTCCGACTCCGAATCTTTCTCCAAGTTTCAATCTTCTACGATCATTTAAAAAAAAATTTTTTTTAGGGGGCAGCGTTCCCCCTTAAAGGGGGACGCAGGGGTACGTAATCTCGTCTCCGACGAGATTACGTCATCATATAGCTCACATCCAAATTTCACTCCGATACGTTAAGCCTAACATGGTTTTCAGGGCGAATTTGACCTTGGCGCTACGGGGCAGCACCCCCTTAGGGGTGACCTACGGTCACCAAAACTCGCGTTTGATCAGTTTAGCACATACATATAACATATACCAAGTTTGAAAGCGATACCTCTATTCCTTCATCCCAAAAGAAGTGGGCGCTGAGACTGCCCACTTACTACACCGATTAATCGAATGTTAATTATAGTAATTATTTTCTTTCGATTACATTTTCAATGTAAAAAGTCAACCAGAGCACGTAGAAAGACGATTTAAACATCGATTTAAGGGTAATCGATCACGATAAATCGATTGGAACCATCAAAAATGATCTACCGATCATTTAAAACCTTCTAGGAACCAAAAAGCTCCCCTTTTGGGAGGCTAAACCTCAAACGGTGCTTCCAGACTTAAATTCCGGTCTCCACCGACCTTAAAGCCTAACCTTGACACGTCCAAGTTTGAAAAACAAATACTGAAATGTTGCTTTGCAGCATTTGCAACATCGGTACAACTTCCGGATGCTATTCTGACATAGTCACTGCTACAACTACTTCTTATAATAATAACGGTTTAATATGCAAGTCATATATGTATGCATATATATAATAATATAATAACTAATAATAATAATAATATATATATAATATAATATATATAATATATATATAAATAATATAATAATAATAATATAATATATATAAATAATAATATATATATATATATATATATATAATATTGTAAGAATGCTAATATCTATATGTCTATATGTGTGTGTATAGATAATAATTATAATCATATATATATATATATATATATAATAATAACTATATATAATATATATATGATATATACATTTATATTTTTATATATATGTATAATTTTAATTTGTATTTTATATTTAATATTATATATAAAATATAATATATATATATATATATAATATAATAATATGTATATATATATATATATATAATATATGTAATATATATTTATCTTTGTATATATATATATATAAATATATATATATATATATATATATATATATATATATATATATATATATATATATATATATATATATATATATATATATATATATATATATATATATATATATATATATATATATATATATATTAGTGATGGATCGAATAACCGCAACCGCAACCGCAAATGCGAGCAACCGCACATATTTTGACAACCGCAACTGCAACCGCAACTGCAACCGCAACCGCGGTTGTCACTGGTCTACACAACCGCAACTGCAACCGCGGTTGTCACTGGTCTTCACAACCGCAATTGCGGTTGTCAGGAAGTTATAGTTTTTAAAATACCCTTTTATATTATCAAAACTTTCTCTCTCTCTCTCTTTATTATATGAAAAACAAGGATTCGGTTTGTCTTTACTCCTCAAATACTTCTAAGATAAGACAACTTACTAGTTCTGATTTTATACTAATTGAAAAATATTTTACCCTATTGGAGATATTTGAAGAGATTGCTAAAAAATTAAGCTTTCATTCGTCCTCTATATCACAAGTAATAACTTTTATTGTGTCGTTAAAAACTCTTTACCAGACCTCAGATTTCGAGGCTGAAGAGGGAATTAAATCAGCTGGACAAACAATAAATTCGGAGATAACTAGAAGATTGGATAATTTAGAAAAAAAATTTCTTGTATTCCATCGCAACGTATCTAGATCCTCGATATAAAGGGAATTTTTTTACAACTTCTTATGTTTTGAAGGAAGTTCAGGAAGAAATAACAAAACAATGTAAGGAACTTTCTTCAGAATATGGAAAAGATATATCTATTAACAGACATCCTTAAAGAATTTAAACTGCAGAAATAAAGCAACCTTCAACATCCAAGCCAAAAACTCTGTTTAAAACCATGAATGCTCATTTAACATCAAGTAGTGATGATGATGATACAGAAATAGAGCTTAATGAAAGTGTTTTGGATGAAATAGCAAAATATCAAAAAGAAAAAAGGATCGATCCCGAAGATGATCCTCTAATGTGGTGGAGAGAGAACGAACATAACTTCAAAGAGTTGAAGATGATGGCTAAAAGATATTTGTCATGCCCATCTAGTAGTATACCAAGCGAACAACTTTTCAGCGGTGCTGGATTAATTTATGACGAGAAAAGGATGAGATTAACAGGAGAAAATGCAGAAAATTGTTATTCCTTAAATCTAACTTGCCGCTTCTAAAATTCAATTACAAACACGAATAACTAAAGAAGCACCTTTAGTCGGATACTTTCCAGTTTCCACAGGGCGGAGGATGGGGAAAGTGGATGGTGTTGTGCATTGTGCATGGGTCCTCGTCCCGCATCTGGTAACTCTTGTAAACAGAAGCTAAATTGCACATTAAAAGAGCCAGAAATTTGAAATTTTCAAGATAATAATAATAATAATAATAATAATAATAATAATAATAATAATAATAATAATAATAATAATAATAATAATAATAATAA
>JABUQX010057834.1:0-2500 GCA_015478945.1 Trachelipus rathkii
TTTTCACTGGACTAGCATTCGAAACCCACGTTTCACAACCCATACCACACAGCTGGTACACAGGATTTTTCGAACATCTCATCTAACTTGCTGTGATAGATCCCCCTTCCATATTCTCTCAGACACTCACAGCCCTCTTCTTCACCTATTCTATGTTTCTATCTCTCCTTCATTCCTCCCCTGTTACCAACTCCGATTCCTAAATATCTAAAAATTTTACTTCTTCCAATACTACCCCCCCTACTCTAACCTCCAACCCCTCCCCCTCCTCACTTTCCTCCTCCTCAAACACTAACACTTTACTCTTACCTGGATTTATTTTAAGCCCCTTTTGTCCACACACTCTCTCAAACTCCCTCACCAAATACCTCAGCCCTTCCGCGTTCTTCGCCACCTAGGGCAGTATCGTCCGCAAACAGTATCATGTTCACTTCCCTTCTATCATTTCCATTCATCAATTCCACCCCCCTCCCCTCTCTCACCATTCCTCTGCAAACACTCTCCATAAACAAATTGAATAGCCACGGCGACATTACACACCCCTGCCTCAAACAATCCACACACCGTCCCAAACATCTCACTCTCCCCTCCTAACACTCTCACACACATTCTACTATTCTTATAAAAAGCCCTAATACCTTTCCCTAACTTACCCCCCACCCCATTTTCCTCCAACACCCTCCACAGTTCACCCCTATTCACTCTATCATATGCTTTCTCTAAATCTAAAAAACATCCATACACTTTCCCTTTCCTCTCAATACTTTTCTCTACAAGCATCTTTAGTGTAAACACTTGGTCCACACACCCTCTTCCCTCCCTAAATCCTCCTTGTTCTTCCCCCCTTCTTCCCTCCGTTAAACCTCTTACTCTCTCAATCAATATTCTTCCGTACACTTTCCCTACCACACTTAAAAGACATATACCTCTATAATTTCCACATTCCATCCTATCCCCTTTCCCCTTATACAGGGGAACCAAACATCCATCCTCCCAATCCTGTGGTACCTCACCACTCCTCCAACAATGATTATAAACCTATGCACCAATTCCTCCACCCTATACCTCCCTTCTGCAACATTTCCATTCTCACACCCATCCAGACCTGCGGACTTCCTTTTTTTTCCTTTATTCACGGCCCTAATAATTTCCTCCATTTGTATTATCCTCCCCCTCCCTCCCCACTTCATTTCCCATCCTCACCTCTTGCATATTCCTCCCCTACCCCACCCCCTTCATTCAATAGTCCACTAAAATACTCCCCCCCACCTCTTCCTCACCCTATCCTCTCTCCTATCCACTCCCCTTCTCCTCCCTTAATCCTCTCCCCAACCCCTCCGTCCTTTCCTTTTTTTATTAAACTTCTTTCCAGAACATCTTACTTCCCGATTCAAAATTTTCCGTCACTTTTCTACACCATTCCTCTTTTGCTCTTCTCTTCGCCCTCTCCACCGCCCTCTTTGCTTCCACTCTAACCCTTCTATATTCCTCCCAGCTATCTTCTCCCCTACTGCCCACCATTTCACCTAAGCCTCCTTTTTCCTTTTCACCACCTCCTTCCCCTCCTCACTCCACCAATCACTCCCTTTCCTTCTGCTTACACCCACCCTTTTTACTCCACATACCCCTCTAGCCTCTTCACATACTGCCTCTTTAAATCTCCTCCACTCCCCCTCCACCTCCCCAATTCCCGTCCCTCTCACGTCTCTCCACCTATCCTCCATACCTCTCCTAAACTCCCTCTTACATACTATCTCCTCCAATTTTCCACCTTTATCACTTCCACTCTCCTCTTTTCTCCCCTTTCCCTCACCGTCACCTCTCCTCCCACCCTTATCCTGGCAATCACCAAATAGTGATCCGATATCCCCCTCCCCGCCCCTCTAAACACATTTACATCTAATAATCTACCTCTATCTTTCCCATTTACACACACATAATCTAGTATCGCCTTCCCCCCCGTTATCTCACTCTTCCATGTATACTTATGATTATCATTTTTTTTGAACCAAGTATTCCCCACTATCATTCTTCTTTCGACACATAACTCTATCAGACTTTCTCCATTATCGTTCCTCTCTCCTACCCCAAAAGGTCCTATTATTCTTCCTACCTCCTCCCTTCCCACTCCTGCATTCAAATCTCCCAATAGACAAATTTTTACATTTACCCCAAAACTTTCCCAACACTCAAACAGTTCACCCCAAAATCTTTCTCTCTCCTCCTCCCTCGCTCCATTCACTGGTGCATATGCACATATAAAAACCCACATTTCCCCCCCGAATTTCACTTTTACCCACATTATCCTAGAACTCACCTGGTTACACAATCTCACCTTGTCCCACATCTCTTTCCTCATAACTATTCCCACCCCCTCCCTCGCCCTCCCTCTCTCGCTCACCCCCGATACCATACCCTTGTATTTTCCGAAATCCAACTCCCTCTTTCCCTTCAACTTAGTTTCTGTTATCCCTAACACATCCAACCTTTTTTCCTCAAA
>JABUQX010057834.1:7500-26483 GCA_015478945.1 Trachelipus rathkii
GGTAAGTCTTAGTGTAATCGTCAGCATCAAAGATGCTTGAGTAGTAGTCCTTCTCTTCCATGTACTCTCCCTCGCTTGCTGGTACTGTTGGCGTTCTAGAGTTCGGTACTCCGCAATAACTCTTCCACCTTCTTCTCCATCAGGGCCTTGACCTCTGACTTTTTGGCCATTGTTTCTTCAAAAGCCCTCATCCACATCAGGCGAAACTTGGGGTAGAAGGCAGTGGCCAGAAGGTACTCCTCATCTTCAAAAGTGCTGGAGAACCTCTTGTCTATGACGTCAAGGAGGGTATTGACCAGAGGGTCGAAAACTGGGATTGGGGGACTACATTCACCACACTAATAAGCGTAAATAAAAAAAATCACCGACAACGCTGAAAACGTATCACTTTTAAAGTTTTAATTAAAATGTTAACTCATTATGACGCCACTGGCCTGGTGAGTTGCCAGGTGACGACTTATCGTTATATAGATTCTATATCGTTTATATTATAAGTATTATTATATATATATAGATATATTAGTCATATATATATATATATATAATTATTTATATATATAATTTTATATATTAAAATATAAATATAATATATATATATAATTATAATATAAAAATTATGTACTCTCCTCGTTAATTTTAAGATGAGTCAAATACACATTTTTATGCATAGGTAGTTTAAAAGTAACTTAAACTGTGATAAATTTAAATTTACTTGATATTACGCAGATGGAGAAATGCACCCTTAAAAAATATGAAAAGAAACAAAAAACAACTTACTTGAGTAAAATCAGTAGATAGGTAACGGCAAGCGGTTAATTGATTGGAAAATTGTTCTTTTCCACAGTTATATTGAAATACGTTTCTTTCAATCAACAGTTAGTTACTGGGTAAACTTCTCTTCACCTACGTAGGTCTTGATACGAAACCACACAGTTTAAATCACAATTTTATTTGAATAGTTAAAACTTGAAAAGCCATAACATAATTTTGATCATGAAATTAAAGACTTCTTTAACGATATTCACGAAATCGATCAAAAAGGCAAAAACGGAGATTCACAAATGGTATTCGGTATATTCACACACGAAAGTAAAAAGCAAAAGAACAGATTAACAGACGGTATTTTCGACACGAAGCAAAAAGGCAAAAGACCTTGATTTAGGTAATTTTTTTACCGAGTGGAATTTTGTTATTTTTGTTCCTTTCAATTCAAAAGGAAACATTTCTCCATTTATAGCGAAAAACAAATGAATAATGAAAAACGCAATTAGCATTAATTCAGTAATTACCATTTTGAACATTTGACAAATAATTGAAAGTGAAAGTATGACTTAATATTTGAGATACTAAAGATTAAATTTTAATATCCTGGGCGGGGGCGATGGCATAAATTACGACGAATTTGTGCCATAATAAAAAAAGAAAAAAAATCTTTATTAAATTATCCGAAATAATGATACTAATCATCAGAATCTGAGGATTCTTCTGATTCCGATTCCGAATCGATACCGACATTGAGAAATTTAGATCGCGCCACGACCGCCGCTTTTCTTTTAGGACGAGATTGTTGATTTGTTGTGGAATTATCATTGGTTACGGTTGGGATTACACTAGGACTGGTTGCCTGAGAAGAAGATGGTAAAGGAACCATCGTAGTAGAAGGGGCATCAGTTCCTAACGAGTTATTCCGATTCCCACTATGAGTCAAAGATAATTCCAGAGGGAATAAATGTTTAATAGGATACACATTTATTAGCCTTCCTGGGGTACGGGACTTTAACTGAACGAACTTTACCATCATCTCCATATATGAGCGTTTGGATTATGCCCATTTGCCAATATGGGCGCTCCTTTACAGGACTTTTAATAAGTACAACGTCCCCCACTTTTACTTTATTTTTCCATGCGACCTGATACAGATCTCTTCCTACTTCTCTCAGGCTTAAGAGGTATTCGGTATACCATCGAGTTCTAAAGTCCTCAAACATCTCCGAAGATCTCTTGAGGGACTGAATAAGTTCCTCTCTTGAAGGTGAATTGGAAGAAGTAGGATCAGTCAAAATGAGACTTGTATTAGCCAAAGGTTTTAAAAAACAATTTGGTGTTAAGGGTACAATATCGTTGTCCGAAGAGGTGTAAGTTAGAGGTCTCGAGTTAATAGCGTCAGCGATATCCGCCAGGATAGTGATAAAATCAAAATATTCCAAACTTTTACGCCCTACTGTCTTGTAGAGGCAGTTTTTGACAGTCCGTATTGATCTTTCCCACATACTTCCCATCCAAGGGCTATACAATGGAATTCGGATATGTTTAATTTGATTTTGACGCAGAAACTCGGAACCTGTTTCCGAAACAACGAATTGTTCAAGAGCATCCGCGCTTCTATTAAAGGAACGGGCATTGTCACTATATAAGAAATTTGGAACTCCAAACTTAGTGACAAAACGCTTGAACGATTGCACAAATGATTTTGCAGACATGTCAGGGATCAAATCTAAATACACACAACGAATGTTGAGACAAGTGTACAACAATATGTACATTTTTTGTGGTTGATTTGAACCTTTGACTTTGACAAAGAAGTGTTTAGTGTAGTCAACACCTACACTAGTGAAAGGACGATAAAAGTTAACTTGAACTTTTGTGAAATTTGTGAACTTCGGATATTGAAAGGAAAAGCTGTTGTACTTTTTGCAGATGACACATTCCGACAGTATTTTTCTTATTGTACAACGAGCTGATGTAATCCAATAACCTTTTAAGCGAATACATGTAAGGGTTGCCTGAATGCCAAGGTGTTTACAGGCAACATGCGCATCTTTAATGATGAGAAAGGTCAGATGATGTGATTTACTAAGAACTACAGGATTCACCACCTCAAAACAATAATAATTAGTCCGAGATAAACGGCCCTTACTTCTGATGAGCCCTGAGTCATCTAAAAAGAGGTTGAGACGAGAAACCAAATCAGGTGGTGTTTTAGCAGAAGCAGGGTTTGACTTAACATCATTTAGAAACCGAAGTTCAACAGAAAAACTTTCCTGCTGCATAACTTTTAACAAGAAAAGTCTAGCTTTTCTGTCACATTCGATTGAGGAAAGAGTTGATACACCGAATTTGAAAAGTAGAGAACATACTCTCAACAATGTTGACAAAGAAGAATATCGTGAAATGTTGATGATAGGAGGAGGTGGGGCCTGTATGACCATAAATGTTGAAGAAGGGTCCACCATTCCTCCCCCCGAACTGCTGAAATTGGGCCAGTAAACCTGATCGTAGCGGAGCCAGTTCGGACCAAATTTCCAAAGGCTTAGTTTTTTGACAAACTCTCGATGAGATAACCCTCGAGTTATCAAGTCGGCAGGGTTTTCATCCGTTTTAACGTAGTGAAAAGAGATAGGCAGTAAATTGTCATCTCTCATGGAGGAGACCATGCTTTTGATATCTTGGATTCTATTTTTGACAAAAATTTGTTTTGTTTTGTCTTGCTACCTCCTCCCGCTACCCATGCTAGGACGATTTGGGAATCCGAGAAGATGTTGACAGCCCTGAATTCAACCTCTGTTAATCCCGTCAATATTTGTGGAAGGCACTTAAGAGCCAAATAGACTGATAACAGCTCGAGACAAGGAAGTGTTTTTCCCCTGAGAGGAGCCACCTTAGATTTTGCCCACAATAGTGACGGGACAGTTTCTGAACCGGTGACGTAAACTGCGAACCCATAACATTGTGAACTTGCGTCACAAAAGATGTTGAGAGTTGAATTTTCTGATGCTTCAAAGCAGAAGCGTTGAAAAGATAAGTTTTTGAGGTCGTCGAGATCAGCACGAAGTTTCTCCCAATCTTCTTTTATATCCTGGTCAATGGAGTCATCCCAACTCATTTCTTTCTCCCATGTCCGCCTCATCAACAGACGTCCCCTTAAGGTTACAGGAAGGAAAAAAGAAAGAGGATCAAAGATTTTGTTTACTTGGGAGAGAAGATCTCGTTTTGATTCGACTGAGGTAAGGTCAAAGTCTGCTAATCTAAGGGTATCATTTTCGGGATGATATAGATACCCCAAGACTTTTTCCTCATCACAATTATGAGAGGAAAGCATTTGATCGTCTTTGATTTGAGCTTTTAGATCAGGGTGGTTGGTGTTCCAGGAACACAAGTTGAACCCACCCTCCTTCATCCTTTCTACTGAGGCTGAATAGATGTCTCTCAAAACATCAGGGGATGAATGAGTGTAGATAAAATTATCCACATACAAGTTATTGACAAGAAGCCGAGATACCAGATCGAATGAATATTTGCTTTTAATATGATGTCTTATTACGGCTCCTAAGATAAAAGGGGATACCGCAAGGCCAAAAATGATTGTCGCGTACCTATAAGTAACAAGTCGGCCATCTTCTTCCCAGAAGAAACAAAACTTGTTACGATCGCTTTCAAGTTTAAGATAGATCTGAAGAAAGGCTTTCGAGATGTCAGCGACAACCACATATTTGTTGGTCCTAAAGGAAAGAAGGAGACGAAGTAAAGGAACCAACAAGTCGATGCCTGGGTAACAGGCTTGATTAAGAGAAGGAGCGCCTTTTGTTCTAAGGCTACAATTGAACACAGGCCTGATTTTAGTAGAAACCTGATCAGCCATTTTTATTACAGGCCTGTGGGGAATCCATATGTAACGATCGAACTCCTTCGGATCAACAGAGATGATTTCGATGATACCACATCTCAGTTGTTCCTTAAAAACATCAGTGTAGGCCTTATCAAGACCTTGATTGCTAAGACGATTTTTAACTCGTCTAAGCGTACTTAAAGCAATACGATAATTCGAGGGGACCTGATCCACTAATTCTGGGATCCATGGGATTTCAATATGGTATTTTCCATCGATAAATTGAATTGCATTGTGGAATTTAGAGATAAATTCCTTATCGATGGTACCATAATCCTTCTCCTCCTGAATACCCAAAGACTCCAAGCTGTACAGATATTCCAAACCCAGGTCGGCACTTATTTCATTTGAAGAAATGCTAAGAACGTCCGGGTAAGTAGGATGAGGGTCAATGATCGAGTTGACGAGATTAGGAGAAGCTTGGAATAGGTGTTTTGGCAGCGAGGAGACAGACATGGATAGTCATGAATCCTTCTGATTTGATTGTATATCAAGAGTTGATGTTGAAGTCTGCTTTCTGTATAGAAAGGCTTGTTGATGAGGAAGTAGAAAAGAATTCACTGGGCCGAAAGGAACCAACCCAAAGCAAGTCTGAATGGCACTACCTTCCAAACAATCGATAATTTGGAAGTGTTTCATATGACATAAAGTGTCAGTACCTAAAAGAAGGTCGATGTCATCGACCGAATCCCCATAAGGGCCCACAAAGGACTTGTCAGCCACATTATATTTTAACGAAATGCGACTAATGGCTGATGCTAACCCTTTAACCGCAAACCCAACATCCAAAGAAGGGTCGACCAGAACCGGGGTTCTAAAGAAGGAATTGCAGCAGCAATTTATATCTAGGTCGACTAGGTACGATGTACGTTCTTCTTCTCCGATAAATGTTTTTATAGGATTTCTGATTACAGGTAATTGTTCACAGTTGATTCCGAGTTTAGTAAGCAATTTAGGGCCAGCATATGTTCTCTGTGATCCCAAATCTATAAGAGAGCGAATAGGAACTGATTTGTTATTGTGCCTTGCTATTATGGTTATTGTAGGCAGAATATGCGAAGCTGATGATTGCCCAGTATTAATACAAAGATGATTGCTAACATCAACTTTATTTCCTTCATCAGCATTTTCTTGACGAGAATGCTCCCTGTTTTGATTAGTGGTTCCAGCGGAACAGAGAGCGGCTAGATGTTTTCGGCTCTTACATTTATAGCAAGGATACTTTAAATTGAGTGTTTTAGCCGGGCATGTATCTGCCATGTGCTTTATGCTGGAACAGTTACAGCACATGTTTAATGCCACACATCTGTCCCTTTTTGATTTAGGGTTTACGTAAACCGTGCAGTCAGAGAGGTAATGGTCTCCATTGCACAGCTTACACTTGACTTCCCTTGAAGATTGATTCGAAGTTGAATTAGAATTTGATTGAGATTCAGAAGAGAACGTAGTTCTTTTTAGAGAGCCACTACCTTTTGAATTGTTGAAAGTATGACTCCTCTGATCAGAGGGTATCCTCTTCTCCCTTTTGAAGTTCCCTTTGGAAGAAGATGATTTAGTTGATGAGAATGAAGTTGAGGTCTGAGAGGTGCGAAACCTCAGCATTGATTGAATTATCTGATTATGCTCCTTAAAAATCAGATTAATTGACGGATATTGTTCCTTAGTCGCCAGCTTCAACTCTCTTAAAAATGAGAGAGGAAGTTTATCTACTAATATATGGCTGATTAATTTGCAGCCAGAACTTTCCTCTGGGAAGAGGTCAACCCCGAGCTCCTTGAGTTCTTTTAGATGAGCCCGAACCTTTAAAATAAAGGATCTGACCGTTTCAAGTTGCTTCCCGTCCAGAGGCGGAGATGAGTCCAGTTCATGGAAAATAGAATCAATAATGAAGGCCTTGTCCAAATAATGTTCTTTTAAAATGGACAAGGCAACTTCATAGTTCTCATCCGTACCCGTCAAATGCTCAATGTCTCTGAGAGCATATCCCTTTAAATGGGACTTGAGATACTGCAACTTAACGGCTTGTGACAAGTCCTTCCTCCCCCCATACACATTATTGAACTCCTGCAGGAAGGAACGAAAGGAGTGCTTGTCCTTCTCGCCTGAAAAATCTCCGCATTTTAGGGCTGGGATCTTCAGGCTAAAAGGCTGCATGGGAAAAGACTTGGAATGTTCACAGCATGTTTTGTTCGAATTTGAAGCTGCTCTCTCATTATCAGAAAGGGCATCAGAAGATCTTCGAGACTCGATTTCATATCCATATTCGACTCTTAACAGTTGAAGAGCTTGAGCCACTTTTATGTGGTAAGCATCAGTAGCGGAAATCTCTTCGTCTAGAAGCGATTGGTCGAACTTGGTGTACTCAGCCCCTATTAATAGGTTTTCGATCAGAGTATCTTGAGCCTTAATGTCCGAGATAATCGAGGTCACCTTGTCGAAAATTGTTTTGATAACAACAGGGTCGATGAGGGTAGGTGACTCTGTATCATCACCTTTTTCAGGAAAATGTTTGCAGCATAGAGTAAGCTTTCTCCTTAAAACACCCCTTTTCATTCGAAGGGGACTCAGCTCACCCTGTAATGTTGCTTTTAAACTAGCTGTTGTTTCATCCGAAGAAGACGCAGGTCTTTCATTTGAGAACTCCTCTGTGACCTTTAAGTCTAAATCGTTTAATATATCCATCGTGAACAAATTATATTTAAATGTGAAGTAGTGTAAATATTTCCCAACTGGCTACTAGAGCAGCCTATAAACCCTGGGAAACTAACTGCGCGCAGAAAAATATTCAACAGCGCAGAAAAATATTAACTGCGCCCAAAAAAAACACACTGCAGAGTCAAAAGCACAAAAAAATGTAAACAGCGCAGAAAAATATCAATAGCGCAGAAAAATATCAACTGCGCCTGAGAAAACCGCACTGAAGAATCAAAAGTACAAAAAAATGTCAACAGCGCAGAAAAATATCACATAAATCAATTTCGCCCACGTGAAACAAACACAAAGTCAATTGCGCACACGTGAAGCAACTACCAAGTCACTGCGCATATATGAAATGAACTGCGCAACTATAAAGTCAATTGCGCACGTATGAGTTGACTGCGCACACGTGAAGCAACTGCAAAGTCACTGCGCACCTATGAAGCAAACTCAAAGTCAATTGCGCACGTATAAGTTGACTGCGCACACGAGAAGCAGCTACAAAGTTAATTGCGCACGAGAAAACAAGCACAAAGTCAATTGCGGCACAGGTTATGAAGCGACACAAATGAACTGCGCAACTATAAAGTCAATTGCGCACGTTGAGTTGACTGCGCACACGTGAAGCAACTGCAAAGTCACTGCGCACCTATGAAGGCAAACTCAAAGTCCAATTGCGCACTATAAGTTGACTGCGCACACGAAAAGCAACTACAGCTACAAAGTTAATTGCACACGAGAAAACAACACAAAGTCAATTGCGCACCGTATGAAGCAAACACAAATGAACTGCGCAACTATAAAGTTCAATTGCGCCACGTATGAGTTTGACTGCGCACACGTGAAGCAACTGCAAAGTCACTGCGCACCTATGAAGCAAACTCAAAGTCAATTGCGCACATATAAGTTGACTGCGCACACGAAAAACAACTACAAAGTCACTGCGCACGTATGAAATGAACACAAAGTCAATTGCGCACATATAAGGTGAACAGCGCAGGTGCGAAAACAAATGTGCACCTCTGAAAATGAACTGCGCACGTTTAAATTGAACAAACAGCGCAGGTGTGAAAACAAATGCGCACTCTTGAAATGAACTGCGCACATATGAAGTCGATATACCGCACCGCACCGCACCGTTCCGCACTGCACCGCACCGTTTCGCACGCACCAGAACTGCACCGCACCGTTCCGCACTGCACCGCACCGCACCGTTTCGCACGCACCAGAACTGTACCGCACCGTTCCGCACAGCACCGAACTGTACCGCACCGTTCCGCACAGCACCGCACCGTTTGAACCACTATGCGTTTACAACTCAACACTGCACAATAAAGATTGCTGAAGCAATGCAATATGCAAAACACCTTCGCAACTGCACAATAAAGATTTTATTAAAATGCAATATGCAATATGTTGGTCCGGCGTTTGTGTTTTGAGTAAAGCACAGTGTCTAACGAACGAAAGTTGACACTTATATCATTAGCGAACCCAGGATATCAAAATTCAATATATATATTTGTAAATATATAACCTAGCAAATAAGCACTTTAAATATAGCGAAAAATTTCTTTATGCCAAAAAAAAAAAAAAAAAAAAAAACTCAAATTTTACTCACTAAATACAAAAAACAAAATTAATAAAGCATTTATCAAATACGAAGAATTTTAACTCAAAAAATATACGAAAAAGGTTTCAATATTGCTAAATAAATATGAGAGCAAATTTCAAATTTAGCAAAAGAACTTATGTCAAATATTCAAAAATGGCAAGAAAATAAATATACGAGAGTAGGAAACAATTTTCCAAAATAATTTCAAATTTGCAAAATTTTAAAGAAATTATCTTACTAAATTGCAAAATTTGTAAGAACAATTTTCCAAAATATAAAAATTATGTACTCTCCTCGTTAATTTTAAGATGAGTCAAATACACATTTTTATGCATAGGTAGTTTAAAAGTAACTTAAACTGTGATAAATTTAAATTTACTTGATATTACGCAGATGGAGAAATGCACCCTTAAAAAATATGAAAAGAAACAAAAAACAACTTACTTGAGTAAAATCAGTAGATAGGTAACGGCAAGCGGTTAATTGATTGGAAAATTGTTCTTTTCCACAGTTATATTGAAATACGTTTCTTTCAATCAACAGTTAGTTACTGGGTAAACTTCTCTTCACCTACGTAGGTCTTGATACGAAACCACACAGTTTAAATCACAATTTTATTTGAATAGTTAAAACTTGAAAAGCCATAACATAATTTTGATCATGAAATTAAAGACTTCTTTAACGATATTCACGAAATCGATCAAAAAGGCAAAAACGGAGATTCACAAATGGTATTCGGTATATTCACACACGAAAGTAAAAAGCAAAAGAACAGATTCACAGACGGTATTTTCGACACGAAGCAAAAAGGCAAAAGACCTTGATTTAGGTAATTTTTTTACCGAGTGAGATTTTGCTGTTCTTGTTCCTTTCAATTCAAAAGGAAACATTTCTCCATTTATAGCGAAAAACAAATGAATAATGAAAAACGCATTATCATTAATTCAGTAATTACCATTTTGAACATTTGACAAATAATTGAAAGTGAGTGTGACTTAATATTTGAGATACTAAAGATTAAATTTTAATATTGTATATGGATGGGGCTATGAAAGAATTAGAGGTGGGGTGGCAGAGGATGGTGTAAAAATGATGGAGAATTGAACAGAGTGGAGGGTGCCCTACCTATTACATGCGCACGATTTGATTTGTGTGGCGAATCCTGAGAGAGCTTTTAGAGGAATTGGTAGAAGAGATTTGGCAGGGCGTGTAAAACGAGATCTTGAAAGTAAACGTAGATAAGAGTAAGGTTATGGTTGTAAGTGAGGAAAGTCCTCGCTCGGTGTGAAGTTATGCTAGATGGTGAGCAGCTGGAACAATGTCGCGAGTTTAAATATTTAGTGCATATATTGGATGAAAAGGGAACGGATGGTGCAGAGTGTAGTAGGAAAGTTGTGAATGGAAGGAAGGTGGCTTGTGTAATTAAATTGTTGGTGGATGTAAAAGGACTAAGTCTTGAGTGCGCTAGGGTCTTAATGAGGGTATGTTTTTTAATAAAATGATAATGTGAAAACTTAATATACCCAAACCAATAAATTACCTAAGATACCGTAATTAATGTCATAGTAAAAAACTAAAAGTAACGGAGTAACGGCACTTGGTTACTTTTCCTTTCAAAGAAACGGAATAACGATAACGGAACTACTTTTTCCGAGTAACGGAGTTACGATAACGGAACTATTTTTTTGAGTAACGATGCTCACCTCTGTATATAGGGGCCCTTAAAATAAGTTCTTTGATGAAGAGTTTTTGTTCTTCTTTGGCATAGGCCTCTATATGAATTGAGGTGATGATTTAAAAATCATAAACAAATAATAATTTATTTAATAAAATATAACTAACAACAGTCTCCCCCTTTTTTGAGATTCTCTTTTTTTTCTTCGTAAGTTCAATGAGCAGTAACCGCCTTTCCAACATATTCTTTTGAAAATTTTTGTAAATTGAGGAGAGTCGATTCTGCTTGTTGCAGACTTATCTTGAAGTTTTGCTTCACTTGCCTGAAAGTTTGGTTTTCTTTTGATTCGTATTTCTGTCTTCTTGGGTAGCAAGCAGTGAAGTAGTGAGTTCCGTTTGATAATGACGAAGAGAATGGGAGAGGAAGTAAGAGAAGAATGCTCAATAAGGCAACGGGGAAAGCCTTTAATATAATTTATTTCGCACTTATATAAAAATTTTGCTTACGCAAATCTTGGCACAAGTACGAACTTAAATATAAATTTTTAAATTTTACAAATAGTTATAATTGAGGGTGCTATATTACTTCCCCACTCTAAACACGGAGTGGTAAAGTATTAATACATAATGATATAAGAAATGATAATCGCATTCAAATTCATACAATATTTGTTGGGATTCGAAAAATGCGCACAACATCTAAACATTTTAATGAACTAAAAATAATAAAGAGATATATTATGACAATGACATACCAAATTTTTTTTTTATTTAAAAAAAAGCAAATAAAATCCTTTGAAAAAATTAATTGGGGTTCCCGGAAGGCGATAGCACACATCAAGACATTGGATTGTAAGAGTACACATATATAAATGGTAATACAAACAAATTCAAATATTATACAGTGAAAGTACATTCAAATATAGATATTTGATACTATCCGCTTGATTATAAAGCAAATTACAAACATTTGAATGAAGAAAATACAATGTTAATATATAAATATTAGAGATATCGCACACAAGTTGTTATGATATGGAGAATGTCACTTGACAATGAATCGTGGAATTTTGACATTGATAAGAAGATTAGGTGTCCCATTACGTGAGTAGTATGGCGGGATATTGGACCCCGAAGTGCCGGACTTTTTTGACCTTTTCTGACCGCGACCTTTTTGCCAAATTTTTACCTGCCCTTGTCCTTTTAGGGGAAGTCGATTTTTTGAGATGCAATTTTGAGAACCCAATTTTTTGAGAACCCAATTTTTTGGAGAAGCCAAATTTTTTTGAGAACCCAATTTTTTTGAGAACCCAAATTTTTGGCAACCCTAATGTTTTGGCAACCCTAATTTTTTTTGCAACCCTTTCGAAGAAGGGTTGCGCCAAAAGGTTGCGTCAGCAACCGGGCGTAGCCTAATTTTACGCCCCCCTAATTTTTTTCGACCATGGGTCAATTTTTGCCAACGGTAATTTTTTGGCTACCCTTGATCTTCGTGGTCTTTTTGGCCACGTTAATTTTTTTGCTCACCCCATTTGGTCTTCCATGGGTCAATTTTGACGGCCACGGTATATCTTTTGGCTACCCTTTTGGTCCTTCCATGGGTCCATTTTGGCCCACGGTAATTTTGGCTACCCTTTGGTCTTCCATGAGTCAATTTTGGCCCACGGTAATTTTTGACCACCCTTTATCTTCCAAGGGTCAATTTTGGCCCACGGTAATTTTTTTGGCTACCTTCTGGTCTTCCATGGGATCAATTTCTGACCTCACGCTAATTTTCGACCAAAACCTTTGGTCTCCATGGGGTCAATTTTGACCCACCCTAATTTTCGATCAACCCCCTTTGGTATTCCATGGGTCAATTTTGACACGGTAATTTTGATCTTCCTTTAGGGGCTTAGCCCTATTTTTTGATGTCTTTACCTTTGTTTGACCATGATTTCGGCCTTGACCTTGGCATATACCATGGGTCATTTTTGGCCCACGTAATTTTTGGGCATCCTTTAGGTTGCTTAGCCCCTATTTTTTTGATGCTCTTTACGTTGTTTGACCAATGATATTTTCGGCTTTAACCCTTGCCTATACATGGTCAAATTTTGACCCACGGTAATTTTTTGTCTTTCCTTTTAGGGATTTAGCCCTTTTTTGATGTCTTACCTTGTTTGACCATGATATTTCGGTCTTGACCTTGCCATACACCATGGGTCAAGACCCACGCTAACCTGATGGCTTTGATGGTTCCCAAATCACCGTAAGAAGTATCTAGGGATTTCTATTAGTGTTCTATAGTATTAATGATGCCCAGGTGAGTGCGGGTGAGTGCCAAGTGAGCTGCCAAGTGAGTGCCATGCGTGCCAAGTGAGTGGCCAATGAAGTGCCAAGTGAGTGCCACTAGTACCAAGTGAGTTGCCACATAGTGGAACTGAGTGAACACTTTTTTCAAGCCTTTTCTAGCCCCCCCTGAGACGGCTAATAATGGTGTCTACCCCTAGGTTATAAGGTAGGAGGATTGATTGGTGTATATTACAACCTGCTAAGATGCTTCCCTACTATGAGTTAGTCTTTTTCTATCACTTATAGCCTATAATATATATATATCTTATATATTATATATATATTATATAATATATATATATATATTATTATATATATATATATATATATTATTGCACACACAACTACACACATACACTATGAGACTTATACACACATTCACTATGACACTTATTACACACTAGACACTTATTAAGCGCTTACACTCTCCATAGACACTACATTAACGCATGACACTTTACATTCACACGCCACACACAGATACTTACGTTTACATATCACACACTCGATATTTGATGCTCAACTTTGATGGGCCTAATTTGATGCCTCAACTTTGATGGCTCAGCATTGATGCCTCAACTTTGAAGTTTCATCTTTGATGCTCATCTTTGATGCCGTCATCTTTGATACTCTAATATTGATGATTCATCTTGATGAAAATCATACTTGATGGCTCATCTGCTACCCTTTTTCTACTACCAAAGCACATAGCTCATTATTGATGTCTTCCCCCTAAGTTCATAAGCGTCCATCAGGCGTGCCGCATATGCGCCTCCGCTCGAAGGGCTTGACAACCCCGCACCCGCAGGTGCGACCCGCCGCGTCCCGCCGCCGCGTTCCGCGTTCCCGCGACCGCGTGCGCTCCGCAAGAGCGCAATATTACCCGCCCAGCCGCGTGCGCCCGCAGGCGCAATAATTCCCGCGCGAATGAAATATATATACTATAAGTCATTCATTGTTATTTCATACTTAACATTTCAACAGAATTTTCTTTTCAATATACTATGAGTAATTCCATTTTTAAATTTTCATACTTAAACATTTTTAAAAACATTTTCGCGAACCTAAAACTGTATCTCATTACAGACTATTACTTAACACATATATTTATTAACTTATTTTTACTTAATACTTTTTTACTTATACTTTTTTTAATTTATAAATTTTTAAAATTGTATGAAAGAAGAAAAAATCGCAGAGTACCTATATATACATTTTAATTTTACACTACAATTGGTACGAACTTTTTTAAAATACATATACTTTACATACCTTAAAGCGTAATCAGTAAATCAATAAGAGGTGTACATAGCAAACAAGGGGGTTTGTATGCTTTTTGTTTTCTGTTTTACTGCTTTAAAACTCATGTTTTACGCTTTAACTTTCTGCTTTACGCTTTTAAACTATATACATTACTACCTAAAAGCAGTAATCAGTAAAAATTCAATAGAAGGTGTACGCGTAACACTAAGGGGATTAGTAATGCTTTTGTTTTACTTTCGCTTTATGCTTTAACTTTTCTGCTTTACTGATTTAACTCGTAACTGCTTTACTGCTTTAACTCACATACATTACATCCTTAAAGCAGTAAAGCAGTAAAACACATGAGGTGTTAACTAACACCTAGGGGGGATTAGTATGCTTTTGTTTTTTTTCTGCTTTACTGTTTAAACTTCTGCTTTACTGCTTAACTTTCTGCTTTACTGCTTATTTAACTTTCGCTTTCAACTGCTTTAAAACTTTCTGAACCATTCTAAACTGTTTAACTTCATATATTATTAACATTAATGTTTTTTATTTTGTTTTTAATAATTCTTTTTATTTATTTTATTATTATTTTTATTTATTTTTATTATTATTTTTATTATTTTTATTATTTTATTTTTATTTTTATTATTTTTATATTATTTTTATATTCTTATTTTATTTTCTATTATTATACTTAGTGTTATTTACTTCATGCTATTGTTATTATTATTTAGAACAACTATTCACATATGGCACGTTATACACACATTCCACTAATGAACTTTATATCACAATTCAATCATGGCCACTTACATTTACCCATGACATTACATTTACACAGGTTATACCACCGCGGTCACACACACACACACACACACACGTAAGCCAACGGCACACACACATACACACACACACACATTATACACACATTCACTATGACACTTATACACACATTCACTATGACACTTACATTTACCCATATGACACTTAAATTTACCATTTATACAACACGCAGTCACACACACACCACACACACTTAACAACTAATACACCATTACATATGACACTTATACACACAATGTCACTATGACACTTACATATAGCCATAGACACTTACATTTACCTTACACACACACAGATTTATTTACACACGCAGATTTACTTACACTCACACAACGATTTACTTACACTCACACAATTTTAGATTTCTTACAACGCAGAATTTACTTACACATCATAACGTATAATTTAATTAAAACATTTTAACTGTTTTATTAAACACGTACATTGTATATTACTCAATTCAATAATAACTTAATAATTATTTCAAAACTTCTTAATAAATCTAATCATTATCTTTGAACAAAGAAATTTTATTAACTGTTAATATTTTTTGTTTAAAATTTTATAACTATCAAGTTTTAAAATAACTTTTATAAAATTTTATGAAATGTTTATTAAAAACATAGTATTTTACGTAACCTTAAAGGCAATATCAGTAATCAGTAAGTCAGCCTAGCACCCTCTCACCAGCTTATGCCGCGTTATGTCTATTGACTTCTGCTTTACATCATCTTTAGCAATGTAATAAGTATAAAAATAACAAATAAGTTCTTCTCTGCTAACATAACATTTATTTTAATTAAATCTTTTTAAAGTTCCTTATTTACAAATATCAATTATTCACTTAACATTTATATTAATTCGCCTCGATGTTAACTAAATATTTCAAAGTTTTTTTTTAAATAATTCGGATTTTCTTTATTATTATTATTTATTATTATTATTATTTCATCTATGTACATTGAACAATCATCCCGAGAAAACACAACAACCCGCACTTCTTACAGATACGAAACTGACCTCTCCCTGTAAAATGTGTTGAAATAACTACTTTCAGCGCCTAAAAAATTTAGGAATAATCCTTTTTGTATCCCGGGGCGATTTTAGACCCTATTCCAGGTCAAAAATATATTCAACTGACCCTTTTTTTCTGTACAAAATGTGGGTGCAATACACTACGTTAGGCCTAAATCTTTAGTCCTTAATTTAGGATAAGCCTTTTTGTATCCCAGGCTGATTTAAGCCTGTACCAGTTTACAAAGCTAATTGTAGTGTAGACAAGCTTCGAGAAACCATGTTATTATTATTTTATAAATATTATTTTATGAACTGAACCATGCTGGATCGGTAAGATCCTTTAAGCCGGGGTAAGAAGGAAATGTTTACCTTTCTTGTGAGTGGACGGAGTAATCCTTACATCTCTATATGACCTCGTATGTGATTGGTCGAGATTTTTTATCGCTTTTTTGGTTTTACGTATGTAAACAACATGTTTTTTTTATATCCGACCTGGGACTCTATGTTGTATTTAAAAGCCAACCTACATGTCCGTATATTATTTAGAAAGTAAATCTATAAGAGAGAAAAAAACTTTAGTATGAAATTGGAAATTTAATAAATCATTGTCTTACAGTAATTTTATATATATATATATTATATATATTAAATATATATATATTATATAAATATATAATATATATATATTATATATTAAATATATATATAATAATATATATATATATATATATATATATTAATATATATATATATAAAGGCTAAAATTAAATATATACAAGCGTGTTAAATTTCCAAGCTCAAGGATTTTATATATAAGGTTCACATTAAATATAATACAGGAATATTATTATATATAACACTTCCACATACATTTTACACATAATGTTTATGATTATTTTATATTAAAATTCTCTAAATCTTTGCAAATATGCCAATCATTTATATCATTATCGATGATATAGTTTCGTGTCTCATTAATACATTCAGTTAACACATACGTAAAAAGTTCCCGCTCAGATATCATAGTATATTTACATTCGGGGTCACCTGCATAAATACTTTCTTGCCATTGTTTTCTAAGTAGATAAATGAATTTCTGTACGTCTATAGAACTTAGGAAGCGGTCGATGATAACCGTAGGATCATCGATCAGGGTTTTCTTAAATGCGTAGTATTCTTGGTATAACATGTAATGAATTACGGTTACGTAATTAGATAACACATATGTCTTCTTCAGCTGTATTAACATGCGCTTACGTACCTCTAACATATATTTTTTCATCTCGCTAGGCCTGAAATGTGAATCCAATGATGTAGGTTCAAATACTCTGTTTCATTATTTTCTCTCCATAAATCTAACTTCCACAACTGATTAATGTTTTGAATTGTTTATAAAATGTGAGTATAGTTGCTTATCGCTGGTGTTTCTTCGCACAGGCCTAATAACTGTTTTCGTCCAGTTTAAAAGCTGAACTTCGTTAAAGTATTCTGTAAGCCACTCTTCATGTGATTTACATCATACAAATGTAATTCACTGGACTCACGATTAATACGCTTGGTATTATACAGGTGATCGGGTAGCCACACTTGAAGAATTCAAAATCCATCGGTTTTTCTTTTATATAAGAATGAAACCCTACTTCCGGGGATCTTGATTTCCCACTGGGATAATGTCTTGGATTGAGGTATACATGTTAAGGTGAATCATGATATACACTTTGTGAAAATAGAGCACTTTTATTACCAAATCAGAGAACTTGTGCAACCGCTTAACAGCCCAAACGAGTATGATTTTAAAAATGAGTTTGGGTCTTAAAACACGCATCCTCCAATATAATTTTCATCCAAATCAGAGATAAGGTTCAGGATATGAAAAACATGTTTTTTACATACGTAAAACAAAAAACGCGATAAAATAATTCTCGACCCATCACATACGAGGTCATATGAGATAAGGGATTTACTTCCGTCGCACTCAATCACATAGAAAGGTAACATTTCCTTCTACTGCTTAAAGGATCTTACCGTTCCAAGAATGTTTCAGTTTGAAATATACTTATAAAAATAATAATAATGATTCTCGATTCTTGTCTTTACTGGAATTACCTTTTGACCTGGTATTAGGCTTAAATGAGCCCGGGGTCTACAAAGAGGCTTATCCTAAATTTAAGACTAAATTTAGGCTAACCTAGTTATTGCACCACATTTTACAGAAAAGGTCAGTTTGAAATATATTTTGACCTGGAATTAGGTCTAAATCGCCCCGGGATACAAAAAGGATTACCTAATTTTAGGCCTGAAGTAGTTATTTCAACACATTTAAGAGAGAGAGGTCAGTTTCGTATCTGTAAGGAGTGCGGGTGGTTGTGTTTTTCTCGTGATGGATTGTCCATGTACATAGATGAATATAATAATAATAATAAGAAAAATCCGAATTCTTTAAAAAACTTTGAAATATTTTTAGTTAACATCCGGGCGAATAATATAAATGTAAGTGAATATTTGTTATTTTTAAAATAAGAACTAAAACGATTTTAATAAAGAATAAATGTTATGTAGCAGAGAAGCAACTTATTTTGTTAATTTTTATACTTATTACATGGGCTAAAGATGATGTAAAGGCAGTAGTCATAGAACATAACGGGCATAGCTTGGTGTGGGGGTGTAGGGGGCCTGACCTTACTGATTTTAACTGATTATTGCTTTAAGGTACGTAAAGTATATATATGTTTTTAATAAATTTCATAAAATTTTAGTAAAAGTAATTTTAAAACTTGATAGTTATAAATTTATAACAAAAAGTATTAACAGTAATAATATTCTTTGTTCAAAGGAAATGATTGATTTATTATAGAGTTTTGAAATAATTTTAAGTTTATATTTGAATGGTAATAT
>JABUQX010057835.1:0-7500 GCA_015478945.1 Trachelipus rathkii
TTTAGATATTTATTTTAAAATTTTATTTATAAAAAATATTTATATGTAGATATATATATGAAAGAAATTAAAAACCAGAGTGATCTGGATATTATATATATATTATTTAATATTAATATTTATACACTACTAATTTTTAGTTTAGTTCGTAAAATTTTATTTATTTATTAAATAAAATCATTATATTAATAATTATAAATCTAAATACCTATAAAAGCAGTAATAATATCTCAGCTTTAAATAATCAATTATTAGAGTGATGTTTACATCATAATCGACTCTAAAATTTAGTGGATTTACGTTATGTTAGTTCGTTTCTGAATTTAATATCACACTAGGTTCTATTATCTCCAAAGTAGTTCTCTACTTTAGTCATTAATCATCATGCATTTTAACTTAATGCTTTATACTCACCTTTTGTTATCACTTAGACTTTTAACCTATATGTTTTTTTACGTGCTTTATTATATCATCTAGTATATATTATATCATACACATAATATTATTAATTATTTTAAATTACATACCTTTAAAGGCAGTAATCAGTAACAAGTGCCACCAACAGATTAGTTGTAATTATAACTAATAGTAGCTCAAGAAACATAAAGGGGTTAGTATTTTGACTTATTTACTAAGCTAATCGCATTTTACTGCTTTAATCACTCTGCTTTAAACTCATGTCTTTACTGCTTTACCCACGAGTCAATATTTTTACTGCTTTAAAACTGTATCAACTATATTAATTAATAAATATCAAAAATTAATTAAGCTTTTTTATTATCCTCAAAAGTTCAAAGTAAATTCAAAGTAAATTATGGAGCTAAAATGTTGCCTAGCAAGCTAGGAATTTAGTATAGACCAGTGTTTTTGTTCTACCTCTGCCACAGAGTACTTCAATACACAGCTAATATAATCATTCTTTTGTCATTAAAATTATTTTATAATCTATATACAATAGTTTAATAATAATATATATCATGCTTTAACTTACAATAATAATGTTATTTAACTAATTGAGCATCTACACTATTACATGTTTTATTACCTATGAGCTTTAATAACTAACGTAATGTTATATTAACATGCTTTATACTCACTTTATCATTATTTCATATTATCTAACATTTAGCACTTACCTTACTATAATGTACAGTCAACAGATTCAACGACTTCAAAAATCAAATATTACAAGGTGTGGGAACACGTATACATACCAATGGAAGTGTAGATTAGAGATATTTATAGAACTGATAATGGAGTACCTAATAGTAATATCGTATTTTGACTTAGCTTCATCTTATTCTGTTCCTTCTCCTCAAGCTCTAGTTTTTACATTGTACGTTTAACTCAATGTTTTCTTATTGCTTAAACTATCATAGTTTTAATCACCTGCTTTAACATATGGGTGTTCTTAGCCTTTGCTGGTTAACTTACATCATCATGGTTCTTAATTAATCTATTGGGTATTTTACTTCCTATTAATTCTTTGTTCTTTTACCTTTTTAATTATATTTTTATATAATGTGTTTTTTTATTTTTTTTATTGAGCTAGTGAATTATAATAGATTTATTAAGTTAATATCAGTTGATTGAGTTTTTTTTAGGTTGAGTGCCATCCAATATTAACTAAGCGGTCCTCGTGCCTCTAGTATTATAATACTATCTATATGGCCAGCTATTGTCTATTAGATATCATCATTTACAGACTACAAACACATCATCCACCACACACATCTTCTATACAACACAACAACGAACAATCACTTATCACTACTATACAGCACATTCACATGTACACTGCTGGTAATAGCATTCACATCTAATATTATGAACCTTTTCATTTATCCCATTTGAGACATCCTTAACATATTCATCTCATGATACAACACACAAGGTAGGATGCTCTCCATGAATACAACGACCTGAGGCGAGTTTTGCCCGTTTCCACCGACTCCCACAAGATTTTACTTCGAACGACTATTTCGACACGACCAAATTGTATCAAGTCAAACTACACATCTACTGTTCTTACCATTACACAACACACTCACACACAATCTACAGATTTATGCTATACACTTGTCACGGACAGATCTTTCATTGAATACTTCTTTGATCCCATTGAAATACACTCTACAACAAAACACGAGGAGTTCCTCCTTGAGCATCGGCCAACCACATTAATATGAATACGATATAAAATTCCACCTACCTTCACAACACTTAATTAATATTTGAGTTTGGGTAAAACAAAGTAAATCTACAATACTCCCGCCCCCGATACTCAGAATTTTAACTACGCTACTCAACCTCCATAGAACGATTTACCAGCTTTCATAACAGGCAAATCTCAAGCACCTATTAATCGTTCCACTACACACCCACTAAATTTCATATCCACCTTATCACTCAACACACAGACATCTCAAGAAGCACCAACATTCACTTTACTATACTCATAACGATAACGTGATGTCGTTGAATTAAAAGGACCATTTTGGAGTGTTTAATCGAATTACAGAGTCACTGGGTGCAAATTTTACTTAATTTTTACATTTACATATATAAAATACAAATTATTTAATAACTAATAACTTTATTTACAAACGTTTTCTTTTAAACATTCTGAAGAAATTAAGTATTTGTGAAAATTTATTCATAATAAAGTCTATATCTCTTAATCAGAGTAAATTATCTTATTAATCATAGTCTAATGGAAGCTACTCTTGTTTCGTGTGTACTGTGTTTATCGAAATTTTAGTATCCAAAACTAAGATACAAGTTTTAAAATAATCTTGGGTAGCTCAGAATAGTTTTTTTATGGATAGAGTTATTATTAGAAAATATTCAGTGGATTTTAAGCGATTTTTCTAGTTCGGCGTTTAACCAGCGAAGGTAAGGATTCTAGATAAGGATCACGTAAGGTCAGGGGAGGCCCCTATCAGTCACTTCCCTCTACATATTATTGTTCCAAAGCCTTAATTCCGACGTGAGTTATTGATTTATCTTTTGACTTACCTGCTTTACATCATCTTGTTGTGAGCCTCCATTTTAATTAATTAGTTATAAAAATAAACAAAATAAGGTTCTTTTCTCTGACTGTTATAACATTAACATGCTTATTTTTCTTTAGGTAAATATTATTTTACTCTAATAGTTCTTATTTTATTATAAATATAATTATTATTTCAGCTTATGTAGTTTAATAACTCTAATTGAGAGCTAACGGACCCTGCTTTAATATAAAAATAGTATATATCTAAGAGTAGTATATTATCTTTATAATACTGTACAATTAAGAATTTATCTTGATTATGTATTAATATAGTATTATTGATTTATTACCATCATATGTACACTTGAAACGCACACTGCGTACAATTCCGTATGAAAACAGCGAGACAGACACAGCTACACATCCATGCTGCTAGTATATGTGATACGCTAAGATCTTCGTCGTAACCGTTAATGGTCTTCTATGTAACTAAAAAAAAAGCCACTTCTACTTTAGGTGAGATATTTCGTTTAATGTTTGGATATCAAAATATCTTTAAGCATAAGAGCATAGCTCCAGGGGCGATTAAGGATCCTAATATCTAAGAAGTCAAAAATTACAAATAGGTCTGCTAGATCTGAGACACTCGAATCAATAAACTGTTTTCATAATTGTGGTGACAATATAAACTAACAGCCTAAGAGCCATATAAAACAAGTTTCATAGGAAGATGCATAAAAATTTTATATGGAGAAATATAGGTGCGAAGTCCTTTTTTGTACTCTCCCATTGCTGTGATTTGATCCAATTGCGCGTAATATACTCCCAGGAAAAGTGTTAAAAAATTCAGTTATTCATTACTGTAAACAACCTGTAGAATCATTGAATTATTTATTAAAATTTCAATTTCTTATAAATCCATATTCTCTCATATTCGGAATTGAACATCATTGTCGCTCGGGACCTTGCCGCTCAAAAGGTATCCTTTAAGGTACAAAAGTAAAAAAGGCAAAGTTTTTGTCTTCACTTGTCGCCATTCGCGTTAAGAAAGAGTTAGGCCACTTATGCTCTATTATGAATTCTTCTCGTAATGGGGTTGACGATGTATTGGTCGAGGAACATTTATTTAATTCGTTCATCTTATGTAAAATTTAACTTGTTCTTTAAAGCTTGTATTTGAGCATTTAGGGCGGTTTTGTTGTTCCTTTCATGATCGTATCTGTTTTAGACGCCCATACTCTCCACTCCTATCACGTGCCTATCAATCATCTACGTCATGTGAGTCATTTTCAGACCGTTGCCGGAGTTTAGCGGTGCAACAATATATCCATCTTGCTATATATAGTTCAAGAGTGTTTTCCTATATTTCATAACCTACATTAAGATGTTATAATCAATTAATTTATATAAAATTAAATACTTTAATTTTGAAGAATAATATTAATATTATCTTTATTTATAAATTAAATGAAATATAGATATAATATTAATATTATTGACTAAATTATTATTCAGACTTAATAAGATCTCACCGTTAAACATATAGACCTAAACGCCACTAGAGCGCTCCGCAATGCAGCTCTGTCACCTGCTCGGGTTGCGGATACTGACGGCATGTCATCGGTAACTTTTTCGCTCCGCACGTAAGGTACTACTTTTTTACTTAGTCGAGTTCGCTTTGAAATAATATACTCCTTCTTGTGAGTGGATTACGGATGAGCCAGTTTTGTTTTATTACAGCTTTCACTTATCCCATGCGATTTTTGTATTTTTTCAAGGATAGGTATAACCTGTTTCCTATATATTTTATAGAGTCATTATCATGTTATTTTTCTTTACTTGATACAGTGTGTTTTCCATATTTTTATTTTATAAGATTAAATACCCTATTTTTTTCACGGTGGTCACCAGAGGAGTGCTATTCTATTTTGGGATATAGTTTCGTATTAGTTTTTAGTATTATTATGATATGCGAGTTTCTGTTTGTAGAATATAAACTAAATCTGACTACATCTGCTATTTTCTCATTAAGTTTCATACACCAGTTTTCGATGACTTACACACATCACTAGGTGGAAAAATAAAAGGTTAAACAAGTAACCAAAATTGAAAGTCCTACTGAAAGGTTAAATTATTCCTCTTGTTGTGGTTCGAATGTATGAAATTGGCTGAACCTTTTGTATCTTTATTGAACTTGATTGTACGAAATTGTATGAAAATAACGGAAACATTTGTGCTTGTTTGAACTTTAAGGTTAGTTATCAAGCTTTATCTTTATGGACCGACGGGTGAGATAGTTCATATATATATGTTATTCAGGTGGTCCGGTGTCTCATAGTGTTATAATGTCGTACACATTCCTTCACTTCCTCTGGTGTCATGAGGTATCTATATGCTATCAGTTTTTCAGGTGACGGTTTTGTATTCGTTATTCTCTATGGGTATATATATGTTTACTGAATATATAATTATTTTTGCTTATTATTATAATCTCAGTTAAATATTACCATATATTTATTCTAATATTATAGTATTTTTTACCATATAGTTGTAAATTACCACCTTGGTATGACTGTGTAATTTACTTCACCTTAGTTATTAACTTATCCTTGGTTTCTTTCTATTTTGTACATGAATGAGATCAATAAGAATTTCATTAAAGAATTTCCAGATTGTGTACATCACAATCATCTACGATATTTGGCAATTTTTTAGTTTTTTGCTCTAAAGAGATGATATCGAAGTAGGATGCTATATGGGTATCTGTTCTATTACCTTCAGTCCTAATTTTCTATATTTCTTAGTTGCTGTTGTATACGAGTATCGTGATAGAGGCCATTTTTAATGTAATCCTCCACCTACGGTTACTTTGGTGGGTTTTTTTTAATAAATCTACTGATTAGGATATTACCGCAGCCGCCATCTGTTTAAAATTACAACTAATGAGCGCACTTTATACATATGTTATAATATTAAGTGGGAAATGTAACCACGTTGATACAAGTGGAGGAATGGTGTACATATACTTAATTATACTATTGAGCTATAGCTGTGAATACGAGTCGACTAAGTGTGTGTCCAAAATGATAATACAACCTCTAGGGGATTATTGCGTTACCCTACCTTACTTTTGAAATACATATGCTTCATTTCACGATATATTCGCGATCCCGCGGTGGAGTGTATTAAATATATAGATGCCGTGCGTGGTTAATCATGGCGATCGGTTTTGCTGGCAAAGTGGTTCGGCGGCTTTAGCTGGCGCTATCTTTTGGGGTGTTTGGGTAGTTTGCTCCACGCCTAGGTCGAGCTGGGATCATATGTATCTTAGTGAAATTAATTATTATCATATTCTCAAATACTTATATTAATGATTGCAATTAGTATTGTTATTGATATATATTTATTATACATCTTATATAAATATCCCATAAAAATCACTTATTAAGTAACAATTATTATTGATTTTACTTGTGCAGTCCGCTTTTAACGGAGCTAAAACTGGAGCGTAGTGATTTTTACAAACCATGAATTTTATTGGTTGTCTGTCATAAAAGATAATAAAGCATTCAGCCTGTCTTAAAGGATACAATTTTAAATGAGACAGAAGATCTATAGTTTTTTTCGGAAACGACGAATAAATTAATTCTTCACAGGATCACAATTCAGCATATCTGAGTTCAATAGTCAAGATGATCTGCCTGATACTTTTTTGTTCCGACCAAAAATCTACACCCCGAGTACAGTGAATACATTTCGCTGTATTTTAGCCGTGCTTAATCAGGATCTTAAAACCGATTCCAGCATGTTTCAGTTTGGCAAATTATAATTTATATTTACTAATTAGATTTTATAGGTGAGTGGTAATATACGAATCAACCATGGCTTTGGCTAATCTGCGCGGGCATGGCTGGAATCAACCTCTTCACCCTTTTTCTCAACCGGAGCGAATTCACCTGATGGCCAATAATTGCAGCATGTGCACTAGGGGCCAAAGGCCTATCCTGAAATGTAGCCCGCGTTAAATTTAGGGCCTAACGAGTTATTGCACACATTTTACAGAAAAAGGTCATTGTTTTAATATATATTTGACTTGTATTTGGAATTTAGGTGTTCCGAGGAGCCTAGAGAAGTCGCCGGCTCGGCTTGAGGGACTATCGGAAGAGACAGATAGTATGGATTTGCATAGGCTAACAGCTTGGGCGAGGCAATCCTCAAGGGGTGTGTCATGTTTAGGTGTTCTACTATAGCTCAACATTTTACGAGGTAGTAGGTCAAAGTTTGGTTTCGTAGCAATGTGATTGTTGGGAGCTGCGTGAGGCTGTTTGTGGTTTTATTCCTCGCCTAGGCGATGGATTTCGGTCCCAATTTCCGTGAATCAGTAGATAATAGAAAATTAATTTTAATAATTCATAATTAATTTTTATTAATTTAAAGGAAAGTAGGTTTCTTCGGGCGATTTCATTTAAAAGACTTTGAAATATTTTAGTTAACAGCGAATGAAT
>JABUQX010057835.1:17500-22253 GCA_015478945.1 Trachelipus rathkii
CTTTCATTCCTAATACGAAAAGGGAAACTTTCCTGATTCTAATTAAAAATTTGTTTTTTGAAAATTATTGTTTCGTAAGCACATGTTTCTTTTTTAAAATTATTTATATTTTCACTAAGAGTTGAAATCTGTTTATTAATCGTTTTTAAGACGTTTTCAAAACCATCTTTTAAAAGAACGTTATTATTATGCATATCAAAGAGTTGAGATTTTATTTCTTCTTCAACAATTTTTTTAATATGATCACCTTCAGATTGTAATTCAGTTATTAATTTATTCATATTTCCCGTCTGTTTTAACATTTTATCAACCTTACTTCTTGTTTCTTTCACTAAATTATCTGTATAAATTTTTGTAGTAACGTCGTTTTCTTCTCGAGGATTAGCCGCATTTGCAAGCCTTCTATTTTCGATATCAAAATTACCTTCCTCATCTAAATATTTAAATCCAATTCCTGACAGTCCTGGAGGACCTGGAGGTCCTCGAGGTCCTCGCGGTCCTGGTGGTCCACTTCTTGTTAGAGGTCCTTCACCAAAGTTATTAACACTCATTTATTTTAGAGAAAAAATGTTCTTACAGAATTAAGTGAAAATTTAATTTCAATACAGCTACTTCGAAAAGAACGAATAAACAAAAATGACCGCAAATAAGTTCATTCAATTTTTGTATTTGATACGTTGAATAGACAATATCGCATTGTATATAATTTTCAAATTCAGTCGGAGGTTGAACACCGAATGAATCGAAGTAATAGCATAAGTTTTTACAATTCTTAAACCAACATGTCCAATGAGTTCCTGAACCTTTAATTGAATCCAAATTTAAGATTCCACATTCTTCTTATTAGATTTTTTTGGAAGGCATCTCTCTTAAATAATAAAATTCTTCAAAGTTTGGAATTATTAAGTTCATTAACATCATTTACATAAGATCGTATGGGGACTCCTCGCTTTCCATCGGAATATCACTTTTTGTATGGTTTGAAAAAAAAAAAAATAAAACCTCGCCCAAGTTTTTTGATCGAAGGGTAATGGTTTTAAAAAAAAAAAAAATTCCTTTTTTTTTGCCATTTTTGTTTTCTTTTTTTTCCATTTTGCAACAAAGATTATGCCTTCTAGCTCTTTCTAATTGCTTTTTGTGCAGTTTTTTTTAATCATTTAGCAGTCTTGCTTATAAGCACTAGCTCCTACCGCAAGAGAACGAATCGCACTTGCCAGCTGCTAGTAGATGTTGGGAAGTGTTATTAACAATCTCCATGTTTGCCAAGGCTGTTACTGTGAATACTATATTTTTAAATTAAATGGTATACCTTTTAAAAATTTAGCTTTTTGAGTTTGAGTTTAGTTAGGAGAAGAGATATGTTTCCCTTATCCTTTGGATTGATTCTAAATGATATGGAAGATTTTTTATTTACTGCGTTGTTTAACTTCTTTACCTGATTTGGTGTAAGATATACTTTCATATCGTTGTAAAAGCCATTTATTTAAAGGAAAGAAAAAAAAGTTATTTATATATAAAATTTTATATATAATTTTCTCCTTTTAGTTTTCTTTTTATATATTTTAGTTTATTAATTTTTGTTGTAGGGATTATGGTTTTTTTTTTCTTTATTTTTTTTTTTTTTTTTTTTTTTTTTTGCATTTGGATGAATGATATTCTTTTTTTTTTTTTTTTTTTTTTTTTTTTTTTTTTTTTTTTTTTTTTTTTTTTTTTTTTTTTTTTTTTTTTTTTTTTTTTTGTTATGGTTTTTTTTTTTTTATAACGAAAAATATATAAACAATTTTAATTTTTTTTTCGTTTAACCCGCCGTGATTCACGGGGGGAGTGAAGGGACGTAATTGTTTTTCGTACCACACTGAACGGGGTGGGTTAAAATTTTTAATTATTTTATAATTTTTATTAGAAGTAAATTGGTTTTAAACTACTACCACATACACTCTGAGCATGTACCTCTAAGCATACTACTTTTATTTGTCATAACCTTTTGAAACTTTTCCGTATTATGGTTATTTTTCTACAAATGAATACAGCAGATACCTCATTTTTTTCAGAGAAAAAATTAAAAGAAGCGATTTCATTTATTTCCATCCAAGAAATTGTAGTTTCATCAAGTCCGATCTGATAATACTAATGCATAAGCCTTTGTAGGTTTTTATATATTTTTCTTAAAAGAAAGTTGCTCTTATTTTAATATCTGTAACTGAATTTTTATTTTTTTTCAGATGTCTACTTACATCAATACTAGCATGGATACAAATTTTGATATTCTATTTAACTAATAGAACAATTTTCTTTATTAAGTATTTGATTAGAATAATCTGATGGCATTTTATAAGCGGTTGTATAATAATTCTCATTAAAATCAAGTCAAAGATCCATTTCTGGATATCTTTTTCGCTATTTAACTGAACAATTGAAGCTTCAGTCATATTGAACTTTAATTCTTCTTAGATTCATAATTTTGATTATCACATTAGTTTCTTGAAGAAGGTGAAAATGAGAAATCGTGGTTTCTCAGATCCGGCTGTTAGCAATTCACCTGCCCTCGACTCGTTTTCCTGTCCTTGATTTACTTCTATAAATTCTCTTGAGTCTATTCAAAAAATTAAATATTTTAATGTAACTCAATTTTGTTTTTTTATAGATTCTATTTGAATATTCAATTGGTTTAATGGGGTTACGTGTGGGGATTTCCCATACTCTTCTCTCGATAAAATAATTTAAACCCATCAAAGGAACTTTTAATAAGTCCTGTGATCATCGTTTTTATCTGACGAATTTTAATATAACATCATAAACATTTTCTTTTCTTTTTAATGTTGGCTGATTTTTGTGTTCAATGGCATTGGATGTTATCATAATTTTTTACACAAAATCCAAATATATGACTTAACGGAATAGCTACACTAAAATTCCCCGATGAGTTCTTAAATAAGTATTTGTGTCTCTCCATATATCCAGAATTATTAATTTTTTGACATACTTTATCACATTTATCAGGTGACCACAAAAAATTCATACCTTCTAAATAATTGAGAGGATATGTAAAAAGTCCTTTCATAGTTGATGCTTGTCCAGGATTTGGATATTCTTCCATACTTTTATTTCCAAGTTGATATTCAACTCTTGGAAATAAATACATGATTCCGTTATTAATTAAATTTATATATAATTCTTTTCCTGATCCAGTTCCAGTTCCAGGTTGATCTTTTTCAAATATTGATCCATCTTCCTTTTTTTAAAGATCCCTCGATATAAATATAACTTCTAGAAGGTAGTAAATATTCATCCTGATTTTGAACTGATATTCTTATATCACTAGGTGTTTTAATCACCTGTATAAAGGGTTCAAATATTCTTGATATTTCAAATCTTTAATTGAATCATCTATTTCTGATGATTCTTTCCAATTTAAATTATACTCATTTCTTTAGAGAGAAAAAGGTTTATGTTGATTTTAAATATATAATCGAATAGTTATTTCTTCTCCTCGAAAGTTTTAAGGTTTATGAATATTGATGCAGTGAAGGCCTAAATATGAATCATTAATAGTTGGAAATTGTTATCGGTAGATAACTACTGTATTAGGTCTCTTCATTTATTGTTAATAACGCGGGAGGGAAAAAACATGCGGGAAAGAAACTATACAAAATTGGTTTTTGATGTCCATTAAGATAAGAACTTCTATAATATCACATTTTAACTAAGATAGAATTTACTGGTGAAATATTAACAATGTTTTTCACTTTCATGTTTTCCAATGCCTTCAATAGCATCCCTACTAAATCCTAATAAAAGATTTTTAAATAACTTTTCATTGAAATATATAATAATAATTCTGTATAACATGAATAAGACATTTCATAGTTATGTGGTTTGCTTCAATACTGAATGCTTACTGAATGCTTATTGTTAACAAGATGTTTCTTGAATGTAATTAATTAATTGCTTTAAATTTCATAAGCTCCCTGTTGGAAATGATATTTCCAAAAATTTTACCGTATTTCATATGCAAATTTATTATTTGATTCATCATATTTGGTTACTGGAATTATAACGGCTATTTAATATTTAATAACCGTGCTATTCATGTGGTTTTAACCCATTTTCTAATTTTTAAGAGGGTAAAAATTATATTGAAAATCAGATGTATTACTAGATACACAATGCTCATTAATTATAGAGAAAAAAGTTATTTAAAAGATTTTATTACATCTGTATCAAATATACCTAATCTTAACAGTTCATCATTAATAGCTTGTAACTCATTAAAAACGTTAGTATAACCCGATTGAATTTCTGAATAATATTCTATGTTTTTAACAAGCTCATTTAGGTCTGCAAGGTAAAAATTTAAATCGTACCTGATCTTCCAAGGTACGTCTCCTACCCTAGTTCTTCGAGGAGTACTCCAAAAATGCTGCCTTCTTCGGTGGTGTTCTTACTTCCTGGGACGAGTAATTCTGATTTTAATTCATCCAAGCCAATTTAATCATTATCATTATATTGGTTTAATAAAACCTGTCTTCTCCTTATAGACAATTTAATCAAATGACCTTAGCGTGGAAAAAGTTTGGATTAAGTGCATGCATGTTCACTTTTTTTCTTTCTTCTTTTTATTTCTTCTTTTTCCATCTGGAAGCTATCTCTTCGTAAAAAAAAAAAAAAAAAAAATCGATAGCTTTAAGGTTGAAACTCACATTATATTTTTCCCATTTCTCTTCTCTTCTTTATAGCATTATTATTATTATTG
>JABUQX010057836.1:0-5000 GCA_015478945.1 Trachelipus rathkii
ATGGCCTCCTTTCCTTCTTTTTCATTGTAACTCTATCCTATAAGAGATCTCAAATTTCCAATATTTTGACCTTTGGAAAGAGAACCTGACTTAATGTAAAACCTGACTCCATTCTTTTTTTAGAATCCTTTATATATTTGCACCACTCTTCAAAGCTCGAATGAAAAATTTACATACTGAAACTATTTTAATACTGAAGTAGAGTTTGTCCTGTAGTGGTGTTTTTTTTACTATATATTAAGCAAAATTCAATTTCTTTTATATATATATATATATATATATATATATATATATATATATATATATATATATATAGTATATATATATATATATATATATATATATATATATATATATATATATATATATATATATATATATATATATATATATAATCTCTTTATGTAATTTTTTTTACGTTTTATTTATTTAGAATTTTGTTATATTTTTTTAAATATAATCTAAGCCTTGATAATGGTAGACGCTTGATCTCATAAACAAAAATAGTTTGGTAAAATAATAAATGTTTAAATTTGTTTTGGTTATTTTAGCCATTATTTATATATATATATATATATATATATATATATATATATATATATATATATATATATATATATATATAAAAAAAAAATATATATATATATATATATATATATATATATATATATATGAATGAGAACAACAATACATATATATAATAAATAATCAAAATATACGCATAAATACAGATAAACACGAGGTAAGGCTATTATTATTATTATTATTATTATTATTATTATTATTTTACAAAAATTTTATTAAAAAAAAGTATCGTGAATACAAGTCTCATAAACGCTGCTTTATCCGAAATGAAGCTTTATCTTAATTGCAGCTTCAACCAAATCACTGAGAAAAAAAAAAACCCTTGGAATTGCGGGTAAACGAGTGAAATAACGAAAATTCTCGTCAAATCCCGAGAAAAAAAAAAGCATAATTAAAATCTCGAAAACCAAAACTAAAAACAAAACCAAAACATGAAATTACGAAGAAAACGAAAGAAATAAAGTCTCACTTGAAAAAACAAAAGAAGTTCGGAAAAATGCACTAAATGGGTCGTTCAGCAACATTCGCCAAATGGCGAATTTTGTGTCCCATAGCGCTCTCTATACTACCCTATGCTACTCGGAAGAGTTAAAAAGACGAAAAAGCCTAGACTAAAACTTGTCAAGGCAAGCTATGCGAGTGGAACCATCCCAGATGTGTGAGGCACACTCCATACAGGGTCGAAGAACTTCCCTATAAAGGGCAAGAAATTGGGGTGGCGTGAAAGAATATTGAAAGCGCGCAAGGACACCCGGCCACTTTGAAGCTTGTTTGGGAAGATAAATGTTGTGATCCAATCATTTAAGATCACGAGAAAAAGAAACACAAAGAATATTAAGGACAGGCTTGATGAATCTGTGGTTTTGAGGCATTGAAAACAACCAAGATATTTTCTGCCCCAATTTGAAATTCGAGAAAGGTCAGAGATTAGTTGCTACAAGGTCATCCTCCAAGCATGAGTCAATTGCTGTTGGGTGGAACGCTTTTCGAAAAGATAGAAGTAATGAAGAGTGGAAATGTCCTCATAGAAGTGGATATGTGATGAAAAAACAGAGAGAGAGAGAGAGAGAGAGAGAGAGAGAGAGAGAGAGAGAGAGAGAGAGAGAGAGAGAGAGAGAGAGAGAGAGAGAGAGAGAGAGAGAGAGAGAGAGAGAGAGAGAGAGAGAGAGAGAGAGTCATTAATAAAAAAATAGAAAAAGTTAAGGATAAAGCAGGACCTTGAGTAACACCACTATTAATAGTTTTAGAGGATGGCCAATTGCTGTCTGCAATAGCGGCTATTGAACAATAAAATGAATGACCGGAAAGGAAATCAAAGAGAAAGATAGAAACCGAAAGAGAGAAGGCTTTGTTTTGTGCCAGACTCTATCGAAGACTTTCGATATATATATATATATATATATATATATATATATATATATATATATATATATATATATATATATATATATAAAGATATATATATGATCAGAATATTCACCCACTAAAATTTCCCTTCGTAATTTACCGCGGAAATTTCCGACATATAAATTAACAACGCAATTTCTATTTGCAAGACGTCCCAAAAAATTTAAACCACCCCTTTTATATATATATATATATATATATATATATATATATATATATATATATATATATATATATATATATATATATATATATATATATATATATATATATATATATATATATATATATATTTTATAAATATATATATATTTATATTCAGTATATTTAACCTTTAAAATTGTTTCTTGATGATCAATTCCCTTTTCGAGCAAGCTCTTTGGATTCTGCTTGCTTTATTGCTTTAATTCCTGTTGGAAACGCCTGAAAATTTCTTGTAGGAACCGACTGGAAATTTCTTGTAGGCGTTCTATATGATCTAATCAAGTTTTATAATGTGCTTTTTTTTAATTCTATTAAGGTACTCAAATTAAACGTAGCTTGAACAATATAGATTGAAGATATGAAAAACTTAAATGAGTTGAAATAATGGTATTTTAATGATTAATTTGATCTCATTATTTTTGTCTGACCTTTGAAGAATGTCTTATCATTGCTTTTTATTTTAGTTCGTGATTTCTAACTCCCATCATCCCCTCCCACCTTTTTTCCCATTTATTCTTTTACATTAATTTTTTTTTATATATAATTTTTTGATTAGCATCAGAATAATTTTATTTAGATAATTTTATGAGAATTCGGTCAATATTATTATATTTATTGAAACAAATATTTCTATTTACTTATTTCTTTTTCTTGTTATTTATTTAACATTAATCAGACTGAGATACATGTATTTTCAAGCACAAGTGAATCCAATTTTTAGAACCAAGAATTTTAATTTTTTCTTCTGGTGTGACTTGCAAGATTAATAATTTTTATTTTAAATTGAAAATTGCCACTCATAGCGATAGCTTTTGTTTAGCGAGGGACAGAAAATATTAAGAAACATAAAATAAAAAAAATAAATTTACACAAAATTTATTTATGTGTTTGGGTTCTGATTGAATCCCTGACTAAGGGTTTCAGATGAAGGCAGACCTGCCTTTTGACGTAGAAAGATTACATTCATTGGTAAATACAGAAGAAGGTAGAGAATTCAACAGTTCGGGTAAACCTGGAAGAAAGGCGACACCACAGCTAATAGTTTGAATTTACCATTCTCCCCTCAAAAATCTAAGATGTTACCTCTAACATCTACTACCATAGTACCTATAGAAAAGAAGGAAAAGAGCACTTACCTCATGCCGCAAGTAAAGGTTATCAGAAAACATTGGACAGATTTAAAGTCTACTAACCTTAAACAACCTTGTCCAGATCCCAAAAATAAGAACGGATGAATCTGACTGAGAAGTGCTAGTAAAATTTCTGTATAACAGAAGTAATTGTGAAGAAAATAATCTTCACAACCTATATTTGTTAGGAAAATCATCTCCACAACCTTAACATAATCCTTAACTCCTTGGAAGGCGTTCTAAAAAGCTTACGTTTTTAGGTTACCAAGATGATTTTCTATATACAAAGAATGTTTACATTAACCTGAATGATAACGTAATCATTTTATGGGTCAGAAAAATTGTAGTGCTGTTTAAAATCTCTTTTCAGGTTTGAAAGAAAATAATCACAGCAGGTTATTGGGTAAAGAAAAGAATCAGAACAAAAATTGGGAAAGAAAATAATCAGAACAGAAAATTGTATGGGGAAAAAACAGCTCCAGAGAAAACAGAAAAAATCAAATCAGAAATAAGTAAAAATAAAGTTATAATTATTATTATTGTTTTTATTATTATTATTATTATTATTATATTATTATTATTATTATTATTATTATTATTATAAAATAAAGTTATTATTATTATTATTATTATTATTATTATTATTATTATTATTATTATTATTATTATTATTATTATTATTATTATTATTATTATTATTATTATTATTATTATTATTTTTTTTATAATATATTATTATTATTATTATTATTATTATTATTATTATTATTATTATTATTATTATTATTATTATTATTATTATTATTATTATTATTATTATTATTATTATTATTATTATTATTATTATTATTATTATTATTATTATTATTATTATTATTACCCTTAGTTACCTGCTCTTACTGTTAACTGTTACTATATTATTACGAAAATGGACCATTTAGGATTAAAATAATATTATATAGACTTGCTTAAGATTAAAATTATATTATATTATTTAAAAACTTATTATTAATGATCCTTCTGCTTAAATATTAAATTCAATATGAAGCAAGGTATAATATTCCTTGGGCTCAACGGACGTAACGTCCCCTAAGAAGCAAATTTCTGCTTGTGTATTCTAAACTTAAATTGTTATTTTAATGATGAGTGTAATGTCTTATATATCTGAGAGAATAAAATATTTTTGATTTGATTTCATTATTATTATTATTATTATTATTATTATTATTATTATTACTCTTATTGACAGACACACACACATACTATTTTAAATTATTATTATTATTATTATTATTATTATTATTATTATTATTATTATTATTATTATTATTATTATTATTATTATTATTATTATTATTATTATTATTATTATTATTATTATTATTTTATTAGAAGAACAGCTGAAATGGTCGTTAAAGGGTGGAGGTTGAATAGGTGTAAGATTGATGGAATCGCTGAAGGTTGAAATAGAGAAGAAGGACACCAAAACGGTAAGTAGCTTTAGCTATAGAACTTTCTGTAAGAATAAGAGAAGAAAAATAAATAAATAAAATGAAATAAAATTAATTTGTCAATTTTAAAGGTTTTCCAAAAGCCTTTTTTTTCTTCTTTTTTTTTTTTTAAAGTCAAAAGTTTTTTATTTCTTCCTCATGATATAATATATCCATTTAAACC
>JABUQX010057836.1:17500-30000 GCA_015478945.1 Trachelipus rathkii
TTAAAAATTATTTGAAGGTTCTATAAAAAATCCACCTAATAATTCTGACTCTTATATTATGAAATTTAGCTAAATTTCAAACTAGGGTGAGGGGCGGGGTATGAGAAACTAACATTATACTTTATTTTCATAGCTCATTAGAAGAAATACTATATAGTTAAAACTCATATATTTTAAGTAAATTTAACGTAATATAATTTCAAATCATTATGTAATAATTAATTGTAATGGAATTTTATATTAAGTATTCTAAAATTATTAGGTAGTGATAAAAATTTAATGAGCAAAACGTTAAATTATTTATTATTAATTCATAATTTTATTTATATTTTAAAAACAGTCTTATATTAAAATACATAATAAATATATTGGTCTTAATAAAAACCAGTATATTATATAATAATTTACATTTAAAAAAGAATCTCTCATTTTTGTGGAGCTTTGTGGCGCTGCTTGAATAAAAATTTAATCATTCTTGGAATTAAATCAATAATGATTAATCCAAAATATAATGATATTATTATATCAAAAACTGAAAAATGTATTACTATAAGTAAGTTTATAAATTACAATTTTAAGATTTAACTAATAATTAATATTAAAAATAATAGTTCATAAACAATTTGTGAGCAAAGATATTTCTTTAAGAAGTTCTATATGGCAGAGAATATTAGAGTGACAAATAATTTAATTTTATTTATTATTTACAATATAAAAAATTATCGTATAAATAGAAACTCAAATTTTATTAAGAAAAATTTAACCGCAAAAAATTTACACTGGTAGAAAAAATTTTTGAATTATCAAAGCAACAGCTTGATGGGTGAGAGTATTTTAGAACTCATTAGAGTTTGTGTAGCTCGAACTGTTGCTATGAAAAAGTACTTTAGGAGGAAGCAAACACGCGCTGTTCTAGAGTCTGGGAAACCGGACATAGAACTCCTGCCATAGTAAACTATGAAAGGGTGTGGCGGTAGGCCTAGCAAGACGGCAAGTAAAAAGGAAGTCGCGAGTTACCAATACTATGCCTCGAACACAGTGGAATCAAAGGTTGAAGATCAAGTGCGATAAAGGAAAGGACTAAGGAAAAAGAACACATCATACCGAATTGCCCAGATAAATGCAAGCACATTTTTCGAAAAGAAGGAGGAGGCCGTGACCTAATGGAGGGGAAGAATCTGGATGTGTTGGGGGTCTGTGAGGTGAGGTACCGAGGGGGCGGGACTAAGATACTACATGACAACTATGTAATAATGATCTACAAGGGAAGGAACGAAAAAAGAAGGCACGAAGTGGCGATCATCATGAGACCGGAACTCTATAGAAAGGTAATGGAAACCTTGTTAGTAAATGAAAGAATAATAGCGATAACGCTAAAGACTGAAGGAGAAACATTGTTAATCCAAGTATATACGTCGCACCAGGGAAGACCAATAGGACGAAATTCAGAGAGATATGAAAGCCAGTGTTAGAACCCGTAGAGAAGGAAAGGAGGCGGTACTGGGGATTCACGGAATAGGGGAGAGAAACGTTGATGGAGAGCACTTGATCAACTTTGCGATAAGAAACGGCATGGCTGTTATGAATACTTTCTTCAAACATGAAGAAAGCATGAAATAAACGTGGTATAGGTGAAATGCTGAGGAACATATGATAATTTAGGATAACTATTGATAAGAGGATGTTTGAGGGTGTGAAAAGCGTACCCACGATTTCACTAGATTCAGACCATAGAATGGTATTACTTAAGCTGATTTGAAAAAAAAGAAAAAGCCAAGGAAGAAAACAAAAGAGAGATACTGTTTGGAAAAGCTGAGGGAGGAAGGTGTAATGGAATTGTTTAATGAAAAACTCGCACAAGAATGCAAAGGAATAGAAGAGCAGAAACGGCGGAGGAGAGTTGGGTGATCTTTAAACAACAGTAGATAGGATTGCAAGCGAAATACTAGGAAAGCGACAGTAGCAAGGGGAGGAAGAAGTTAACAGCATGATGGAATGAGGAAGTTAAGAACGTAGTGAAGCTCAGAAAAAAAGAATATGGGAAAGGATGAAGACAAGAACGGAAGAGAATATAATAGAATATGTAAACGCGAGAAACCATGCAAGGATATAAAAAGAAGTACGGACATTACTTAGAGCAGAATAGTAGGAGAACCGCAGAAGGATACGAGGGGCAGAGGAAAACTTTTATATGGGATGGCCAAGAGCATGAGAGGAAGTAAGGGACCGGAGATGCACATGGTTCTGAATAATACGGAAAAAACTCTTCTAAAGGAAGAGGAGATGGCGGAAAGATGGAGGAAGTATTTCTAGGAATTATTGAACATAGCAGAAGAGGAGGAGGGAATGGAAGAAATACCTCCGAGAGTAAGACAAGAACATGAAGAAATTAGAATGCGAGAGATAGAGGAAGTGAAGGGAGAAATTAAAATGCTAAAAAAATGGGAAGAGTGCAGGATACGATGGACTGAAAAATGGGCTGTCAAGACGGGAAAGGGAATAACTAAATGGTTGACAAGACTATTAAACCAAGTATGGGAGGAATAAAAAATTTCAACAGAATGGTAATCTGTCCGATACATAAAAAGGGAGATAGAAGAATATGCGGAAGTTTAGAGGAATAGTATTGTTGGTGGAAGTGAATAAAGTATACGAGGGTCTTGGAAAGAAGATTGAAGATGGGGATCAATGACAAGATTGGAAAATTACAGCACGGTTTCAAACCAGGGAAAAGTACGACAGACGTAATATTTTAAATGAAGATGCTAACAGAGAAACCATATAGTGGAATGGAAAGGCATATGCGGCATTTATAGACCTAGAAAAGGCATTCGACAGAATAAATCGAGAGAGACTGTGGAGAGTGTTAGAAGATCCGGTGTATGGCATACCGGAAAGAATGATAGCAGCCATTAAAAGTGTGTACGAAAAAACAATAAATATGGTTAGAGGACCAGGAAGAGAAGTGGTTTGAAGTGAAACCGGGGGTTAGACAGGGAAATGTACTGTCACAGTTGCACTTTGCACTTTACCTGGGAGCGGTCTTAAAAGGATGTGCATAAGGGAGAATAGGGAGAACCCGTTGGTTTATGCGGATGATGCGGCAGTAATAATATCAGTAGCCCAAGACTTGCAAGAAGCTAAGAATAGGTAGAATGAGGTACTGAAGAGAGAAAACGGAAGTGATGGTGATAGCAAGGGAAAGGGATGAGATAGTAGTGAACATAGAAGAGACAAGGCTTAAGCAAGAGAATAAATTTAAGTATTGGCTTGATTTGGAGATCAAGGAAGACAGATGATGAGTTGAAAGAAGGAGATTGGAGATTTTCAAGAATGGGAATGTTATACCCGTTGCCTAAAGGAGAAAGGAATACCAACAAGAGGTTTAAAATATTTTAATATAAAAACAATTCTAGACCTTTATATCTTTATCGTTCTGGAATGCTGTGCGCAATGAATACAGTGCAAAAAAGCAGAATAGAACCTGCGGAATGAGGGTACTTAGAATCATTAGAGGAGTATCATTGAACAGAATGAGAAGAGCTGGTGAGGAGAGACTGGAGTGACTGTTTTGGAATCGTGGAGAGAAACCATAAGATGTTGGACATGTGAAAAAGAATGAGAGAAGGGGAGAGATGAGAGAGATGATTGGATTGGAGACCAGAGGAGGAGCAGCAGAGACGAGAAGAGATGATGTATTCGGTGGCAGAGCTGTACAACGTAGACAAGACGGTAGAGGAGTAGAGAGGAAAGAACATTTGAAGATAGAAATCTTGGAGAAGATTCTGGAGGAGAAGCACCTGACAGTTTTACCCTAATATGCTGAGGTACAAAAAAAAAAAAAAAATATAATATATTATATAATATATTATATATATTGATATATAATATAGATAATTATATATATATAATATAAGATAATGATTATAAATTTTATTATATTATTATAATTATATATATATATATATATTATATATATATATATATAATAATAAATATTATAGATAAATTCAAAAGCTATAAAGTTGTTAGGTTATGTAGTTAGAATAATAGGAGGCCTGAGTATCTATATAATATATATATATATATATATATTATAAATAATTATATATATATATAAATATATATATATATATATATATATATATAATATGATATATATATATATATATAAATAATAGAATATTTATATACTTATATATATCATTTTTTTTTTTTTTTTTAACCATCCATCCTGTTAGGGTAAAACTGTTAGGTGCTTCTCCTCCAGAATCTTCTCAAAAGATTTCTATCTTCAAATGTTCTGTCTTCCTCTACTCCTCTCCTGCTTGCCTCTACGTTGTACGCCTTCTGCCCGAAGTCATCATCTCTTCCTCGGTTTCTCTGCTGGTCTCCTACCTCTTCTGTCTCCCAATCCATCATCATTCTCTCAACTCTCCCCTCTTCTCATTCTTTCAACATGTCCACAACCATCTTAACTGGTTTCTTCTCTCCACGCATTTCAAAACAGGTTCCACTCTTCTCTCCTCACCAGCTCGCTCCTCGTTCTGTCTCTCAACGATACTCCTCTAATGAGTCTAAGTACCCTCAATTTCGCAGCTTCTATTTCGCTTTTTCTGGCATCTTATTCAGCCCAGCATCAGAACCAACAAATATCGGTCTCAGAATTTTTATATATTAATATTTTAACCTCTGTTGGTTACAGGAACAGGAAGAGAGAAACGGGTATAACATTCCCACAGTCTGTGAAAATCTCCCAATTCTTCCTTTCAACTCGCATCCTCTTGTCTTCCTTGATCGTCAAAACCACGCCAATACTTAAAATCTATTCACTTGCTAAGCCTTAAGTCTTCTATGTTCATACTATCGGTCTCCTCTCTCTCTTGCAACACCATTATTGCGTTTTCTCTCGTTAGTCTCATGCCCATTGACTTCATTACCTCTCATTGCACCTATTCACAGCTTCTTGCAGGTCTGAGCTCTGATGTGATCACGCCCATCAATCCGCATAAACCCAAGGTTGCTCCATAATTTTCCCTTAGTGCATATCCTTTTAAGCAGCTGTCCATGTAAAGTGCAAAGAGCAATGATGATAGTACACTTCCCTGTCTAACCCCGTTTTCACTTAAACCACTTCCTCTCTTCCTCTTTCCTCTAACCGTATTTATTGGATTTTCATACATACTCTTAATGGGCTCTATCAAGAGTTTCTGGGTATTTGCATACTATCGGTCTTCTAACACTCTCACAGTCTCTTCCTATTTATTCTTATCGAAGCCTTTTCCACAGTCTATGAAGCAGCGATACGTCCATTCTCAGTCACGCTATTATTTTCTCAGTCAGGCATTCTTCAGTAAAATATTAGTCAGTAGTACTTTTTCCTGGTCTGAAACCGGTGCTTGCCATTTTTCCAACTTGTCGCTCGACCTCGATCCTTAATCTTTTTCTAAATCCGCTCAATATTTACTCGCCCCCACCAACAATACTATTCCTCTATAATTTCGCATATTCTTTTATCTCCCTTCTTATGTATCGGACAGATTACTGCTTTCCTCCATTCTGTTGGTATTTTTCTTTCTTCCATACTGGTTTAACAATCTTGTCAACCATTTAGTTATTCCCTCTCCTGTTTTGAATAGTTCATTATTCAATCCATCGTATCCTGCACTTTTCCCATTTTTTTATATCTTAACTGCTTCTTCTTACTTCCTCAATCTCTATCATTCTAATTTCCTATTTCTTGTCTACCTCTCAGGGTATTTCACAGTTCTCCTCCCTTCCTTCCTACGTTCAATAAAGAAGAAAAATCCTCACCACCAAACACAGCGCAACCCACGAGCACAACAAACACCCAAACACTTAATACACTTTATAATTCTTTGGTTTCTCATTTCTTTCAGTCTTCCTATCCTTCTTATTCTCCACTCCTCCCATAAACCTCTTTTTCCTAGTCCACTCATCCACTCCAGTATTACATTCCGAACCAGTCAACTCAACTTCATCACTCACACAAACTTCCTTTACCCTCTCCCCCTTATTGTCGCCACTACTGTTCCATCATTCTCAGGCGTTACTCCCATATATGCTCTCTTTCACCACCCACAGTCGCCATCATCCACGGACCTGTATCACATATCTGAAGTATCTCTTCATACTCTTTACTCAGTCTATCCCCATCCACCTCAGACAACGACTCCTCACTACTGCGTGGTCCCAGCATCCCTCTTCCTATCCATGCTTTTGCCTCACTTTCTTTCACATAATTCACCAACCTCTTTCCTCTACCAATTCCAACCCTTTTCTCTGCACCATCATTATCATTCACCAAACACAACTTCTTCACCCCTTTGCTCTCTGTTACCCTTTACACATCACAAGATCTCCACAAGTGTTTTTCCGAATAACAAAAATCACACCTCTTTAGATTCCCGAATCTATCCCACCTCCTCCGATAACCCACATCAGTCATACCAGATTCCATGTCTCTCTCACCTGTTACAGTTGCTACCTCATTTCTCTCCGCCACATACACCTTGTTTTTCTCACGTTCTACATTCCCCCTCACATCCTCCTTCCGCTGCTCTCGATTCTCACCACTCGAACACTCTTTATCCTTTCTATCATTCAAAGCATTCTTGGGGCACAAATACGCAAAGTGATATTCTGATCTACAGATTATACACTTCCTTACATTCCCAAAAGCATCTCTTGCATTCAGCCTTTTTCCATCTTTCCACTCACCTCTCACACCGTAACTGGGCCCACCCCCTCTTGCACCCCCTTGGTTACTTCCGTACCATACCCCGCTCTACTCTACTACTTCATCATTCCCCTTCGCAACATTACCCCTTCCAAACCCTTCACAAATGTTCACCAAGTCATCCTTAAAGGTTCCAAACTCCCACATGTCTTTACACAATAAGCCAAACCATTGCTTCTGCTTCCATATTAAATATTAGCTCCTTCCAACAAATACACGCAGCTCATGTCAACCCCTAAATCTACCTTCTTTCCACCACATTTCTGCTCTACAACTTCATACCTGCTCCACATGCTCTCATAGACTCCTTCAATAACTTCTTTTTATAAGTATTCCACACTCGATCATACCTGTCTCTCTGTTTTTCTTTGGCATACTTCTCATCTAATCTTTTCACAATAACTTCCACCCCCTCTTTCTTTCCCAACGACCTCCACTCCACCTTACTCACACACTCGAAAGCCTTTCTCCCTAAACTCAACAAAACCACACCAGCCGGTTTCTCGTGGTCCTCACCATACACGTCATACCAGACATCCAACTGTTCCTTCCATACTTCATATTCCTCTGTATCCATTTCACCAGTAAACTTTGGACACCCACACCTAGCACCTCTCTCAACCACAACTACCTTCTTCTCACCATCACCACCACTTCCTTCACCCTTAACCATGACAAACCAATAACCAAATACCGCAATATAACACCACAATACCAGAGATCTCAGAACGGAACTACGCTCTGCTACCACTGTTTAAAAACAATGGTAGCAAGGAATAGTATTACAACAAAAACAAACACTCACCCACTGTAGATAGATCCCAACGAAGAAAGTCAACTTCTTGTAACGAATAAGCTTAATCATTTAGTTAATATGGTGTGTTATGTACATATATTTACTTATTTACAGGAAGCCCAGTTCCCAGAAATTTCTGAGGAGAGCGGGCTGATGTTTTCTATTTTCCTGTAACTCAGTGGTTCTCAAACTTTTTCGATTCGCGGCACCCTTGACTAATTCAAGTTTGCTGAAGTCACCCCATGTTAGATTCTAGAAAGAACGTTTTACAATTTATAAAGTAGGGTCTATTATTAATCATAAAATTGCAAAAATATTGCATCGTGCTGAGCACGAGTAGCAAGAGTTAAGGATTCGCCTCTGCAATATATATATATATATATATATATATATATATATATATATATATATATATATATATATATATATATATATATATATATATATATATATATATATATATAAATATATATATATATATATATATATATATATATATATATATATATATATAACTATATATATATATATATATATATATATATATATAGCATAATAATATATATATATATATATATATATATATAACATGTATATATATATATATATATGTATATATGCTAATATATATATATATATTGGGGATGTACTGGACCCGTTTGGTTCCGGCCAGAACCGGAACTTTCCGGAACCTCGGAAAAGTTCCGGCCGGAACCGGAACTTTTCGACTTCCGCTACACCTTACATATTCTACTGAAAACTTGTATGATTAACAAGTAGAGTCTCTCTAGAAGTATCTGACATCTTGTCATATCCATACTGTGAGCTCTTAGTTCTGTAAGCTAAAATTTGGATAAGCGGATCAATAAATTTACTAAGTAAAATAAGAATATACTATAGCTATAAAGTTGTACGGGTCTTCAAAGTTTAAAAAGTTTTTTTCATGCAGAAATGCTCTTTTCAGAAGCGGATAACGTGTTTGAGCATAAGAGATTACGTTTAACTCCACAACATGGAGAGCAACTTATTTTCCTATAAAACAACATTTCAAAATTCAAATAAATTCATTTTTAAGTAAGAAAATTATGGAATCTTGTTTTTAAATTTTTTAAATTTTTGCTTAAACAGTTTAGTTAATATTTTGTTTTGTAGTAGTTTCTACTTTAAAGTTAATTTCTTTTAATAATAATAATAATAATAATAATAATAATAATAATAATAATAATTTTGGCTTCCAATTCCCTAAATATTTTCTTCTGATATTCAATTAATTTCCTTAATACTAGTCTAGAGAATAATTCGCAAAGTATGAGGCATATTTATATTAATTAGATCCTGACTGGTTTTGTCCGTAAACCTCGGACATCTTCAGAGTTTTGATTCTAACAATTGAATGAACTATTTTAACACTAGATTTAAAAAAATTAAAATTACAAATTAGATTTTAGATTTTAGCATTTCATATTATATTTAACTTAAGGGACAATACGTTGAACTTTATGTTAATGTCTGGTTTTAGATTTTAATCAAAATTAATTATGATGGAACTTTTTCCACAGGGATACATGTCAAGACAACTGATAATGGTATGTACCTTAATTACAGCTCCTACTCCCCAGAAGTATATAAGAATGCAATTGTTAAAACACTCATATATAAGGCTTATAAATTGTGCTCGGATTGGGAATCATTTGATGCTGAAGTTAAAAAAATTAAACAGAACCTGATCAACTGTAACCACCCTTTAAATTTAACGGAGAAAATAATAAACAAAACCATCGACAAACTCTATAAAAAAAAACAGGACAATACGAACAATATCTCTGAAAGCATTAAATTTTATTTTAAAACTTCAAATGCTAAATGTTAAAAATGCCTGCGCAGCATTATTAACGTCCACATTAAATCTACAAGCAACTCAAAAATCACAGTTAAACTATACCACAAAACAAGAAAACTTTCTTCCTGCTTCTCTACTAAGGATACCCTTTCAGTTAATCACCAATAGCCGTGTACCAGTTCGCATGTCAGGTAAGACTGTACGTCGACGTATATTGGTTACACGACTAATAGATTAACAGATAGGGCATACCAGCACAGCTTTAAACCCAGTAAAATATACGAACATTTATTCACTGAACATAACAAGACAACTGTACCTGATATTACAAAATCATTTAAAATTTACACTCCTCATGTGAAGCCCAAAAACTGAAAATAGCTGAGGCTTATTACATAAAACATCTAAAACCAGACATTAACATAAAGTTTAACGTATTGTCCCTTAAGTTAAATATAATATGAAATGCTAAAGTCTAAAATCTAAAATCAAATTTGTAATTTTAATATTTTTTTCAAATCTAGTGTTAAAATAATTCATTCAATTGTTAGAATCAAAACTCTGAAGATGTCCTAGGTTTACGGATGAAACCGGTCAGGATCTAATAAATATAAATATGCCACATACTTTCTTTGCAAATTATTCTCTAGAGGAGTATTAAGGAAATTAAATGAATATCAGAAGAAAATATTTAGGGAATTGGAAGCTAAAAGTAAAACTTATAATAATAATAATAATAATAATCATAATAATAATAATAATAATAATAATAATAATAATAATAATAATAATAATAATAATAATAATAATAATAATAGTACCCTGTACAAATTTTATTTATCCCCAGGTCTAGATTCTAGAGCAGGGTTGGCACAAAAGAAATCAAATGATTTAAATCAACTGATTTTTTACGTGATTATATTAATAATAAATTTTTAACTTTTTTTATTTTTTTTATTTTTCTTATTTTTTTTATTTTTTTTTGCATTTTTAGGCAAATTTTTTTTCTAAATTAATAATTAATTTAGCTACCACCCAATTAATAATAAGTATATTTTATTTATATAATAAGTAAATTCATTAATGTAGTTTCAAGTCATTTTTAATAAATAAATAAATAAAATTAGAGTACTCAGATATTATTCAGTAATATATATAATTTAAATAGCTTAATTAAACTAAATAATAATTATATTTTCTAATTGAAATTGAAATTAGGTAATAATTAAGATTATTTACTAATTTTATAAAAATAATAATTTAAAAATAATTTGTCTAAAAAAATTAGGTAATAATTAGGATTATTTACTAATTTTATAAAAATAATAATTTAAAAATAATTTGTGTCTAAAAAAATTTAAAAAAATAAAAAAAATTTCAAAAAACTAAAAATAAATCCACAATCCTGTTCTAGAGTTCCTGTTCTAATGGTTCGAGTGTGAAAATATTGTTTCATATTTAAAGTTTTCGAAACTATAGAGTCCTCATTTTATCATGATATTTGATCACATATATCAATTTTCTATATTATTTTTTATGCATAATCATAACTGAGTAAATGACAAATCAGTTACTGAATTTTTTTAATTAAGACACTTGAAAAAGTAGAAAGTTCCGGTTAGTTCCGGCCGGAACCAAGTTAGTTCCGTGGAGCAAGACTTGTAAAATCGAGGTTCCGGCGAATTTCCGGCCGGAACCCTTTTTTCGGTACATCCCTAATATATATATATATATATATATATATATATATATATATATATATATATATATATATATATATATATATATATATATATATATATATATATATGTGTGTGAATAAATTAAATTTACCTTTAATTAGTCATTAGTGGGATGGATGCCTGCTGATCGCCACACATTTTCGAAAATCTGGGAATCAGATTGGATACAGCCACCCTCATTTCGTTTTCTACATTGATTTTTGATCGCTATTTAGTTTTTATTACAGTGACAGCCGAAAATCCAGCTTCGCATAAATAAGAAGTCGCAAATGGAATTAAAATTTTTTGAGGTTTACCGCTCAGGAGTGGATATTCATTTTTTACCGACGTCCAAAATTATTTTAATTCCATGACACTAAATTTTATTTTCAACGAATTGTCGCAAGACAGTTCAATTAGATTCTCTTTTTCCGCAATGGTAAAATCAGATGGAGCAGCAACATTAAATGGATCCTGAAGCCATGAAAATTTATCCATATGATCATTTTTAAAATATTTCTCAAACCCGGCAATAAGCTGTGATAAGTGTTCTACAAAAATGGATTTCATATCACGAGAGAAATCAACCCCATTTGAGGTCAAAAAAGTGTTGCAATATTGGAAAACATTCTTTGCCTCCATCTTCATTCATTTTTATTTTCCATAATTTTAGTTTTTTTTTTATGAAAGCCGAAATTATCTCAATCCCTTTCAAAATGTGCATGTATCTTCCCTGCAGGGAGAGATTTAGAGCATTCAGCTTTTTAAAAATATCACATAAGTATGCTAGCTTTAGCAGAAAATCTGTTTTCTATAACACGGTTTCTGTTAAAAAATAAAATAAAGATAACATAACTAAAATCATGACTTAACAAAGTTGGAAAACTCAAAATCGATTAAAATTTTTAAATGAAAACTGAACTGAAGTATAATTATGAAAATGTTCAAATCTTTCGCGTCACCCCTGAGGGGAAGCTGCGTCACCCAAAGGTGACGCATCACACAGTTTGAGAACCACTGGTTTAACTCTTTAATATCCGATCTAACGACTTCTAATGACTAACCCTTGAAACCACTTAATAACGTCTACCATACCCTAGTTCCTGTTCCTAATACTGTCAACCCTTACATCAATATCTCTTTAACTCTTTATTAAATCAGTGCTTAATCACTGGAATGAGAAAAATAAAAGGAATTAAAAAACAAACACTTTCACTAAAGAGAGACAAATAATAATCAATCACTGCAGTCCTCTTCTTAATCCAACTTCCAGATCCAAACATCTTCCAACAACAGATCAAGGCTACAGGCTACAAACTTCTACTTCTTCCTCATCTTCTTCTTCTCTTCCTTTCTTCTCCCAAGAAACATTCACCCTTAAAA
>JABUQX010057838.1:0-7500 GCA_015478945.1 Trachelipus rathkii
TTTTTTTAGGTGAAAAAACTTTTACTCTTCAGAGAACATGCTTGAGCAACTGTTAAATAGTCGTAGAAAACTAGTCGGACTCAGGGGCCGAGCCGAAAGTCGTATTCAGGAGCCGTATCGGAGCCGGCATCTGATCCGGTATCCTTAGTATCGAAATTTCACCTTCTTGCAGAAAAATATTTTTTAGGCTGAAAATCTTAATTTCAGAAGACGTCGCTGAGCAATGTTCATTTGTGTAGAAAATTAGTCGATCCGGAGCACCCGGGCGAAGTCATACTCCCGGAGACGTATCCACCGAGCGCATCCCGGAGCCGGATCTCGCGTTATGAAATTTCCACTATTTCGGGCACACACCCTCTTTTTTCTATCTTGAAAAAATTCCTCTGACTCAGAAGAACGTACCGGAACAATTCTCTCAACACGTCAGAAACCTTGCTCGGATCCGGAGCCGCAAGCCGAAGTCGAGGCCGGGTCGCCAGATCCGGATCGGATGCTGGGTATGAATTGTCTACTTCGCAAGAAAACTCATTATCTTTTTCAGGTGAAAAATTTTATTTCAGAAGACGTGCTGAGCATGTTCAAATTGTGTAGAAACATTAGTCGGATCGAGCCGTATCCTGGGAGCCGCTCCGGACCGCATCCTGGGTATGAATTTTTTTTCGGGAAATATTTTTTTCATGAAAAATTTGTCAGAAGACGTACCGAACAATTTTCAAAACGTGCAGAAACCTTAGTCGGATCCGGAGCCGAAGCCGAAGTCGGAGCTGGATCCGGATCCGGATCCGGATCCTGGGTATGAATTTTCTTCAGAAAATATTTTTTTAGGTGAAAAATTTATTTCAAGCAGAACGTGCTGAACAATGTTTAATAGTGTAGAAACTTAGTCGGAATCCGGCCGAACGCCAAAGTCGTATGCGGAGGCCTTATCCGGAGCCCGCGATCCTGGGTATCCGAAATTTTTTTTTTTGGGAATTTTTTTTGTGAAAATTTATTGTCAGAAGACGTGCCGAACAATTTTCAAATAGTGCATTAACCTTAGTCGGATCCGGAGCCAAAGCCGAAGCCGAAGTCAGAGCCGGATCCGGATCATGGGTATAAATTTTCCTTAGAAAATATTTTTTTAGGTAAAAAATTTATCTCCCGAAGACGTGCTGAACAATTTTCAAATAGCGTAGAAACATTAGATCGGATCGGACCGAAGTCCGTATCTAGGCGGATCCTTAGCGAGATCCTAGGTATAAATTTTTTTCGAAAAATATTTTTTTAGGTAAAACAATTATTGCAAGGGGACGTGCTTAACAATTTTTAAATAGTGCAGAAACCTTAGTCGGATCCAGAGCCGAAGTCGAAGTCGGAGCCGGAGCCGGAGCCGGAGCCGGAGCCGGATCCGAATCCGGATCCTGGGTATGAATTTTTTTCAAGAAATATTTTTTAGGTGAAAAATTTAATGAAAGAAGACGTGCTTAACAATTTTCAAATAGTACAGAAACCTTAGTCAGATCCGGAGCCAAAGCCGACGTCGGAGTGGAACCGGAGTCGGAGCCAGAGCCGGAGCCGAAGTATTAAATTTATTCAAAAAAATTTTTTTTAAAGAAAAAGTTTATTGCCAGAGGACGTGCTGAACAGTTATCTAATAGTGCAGAAACTTTTAGTTCTTTTCCGGGGAAAAAAAAAAATCCGGATCATGGATAGGATCCGGATCTTGGGTATAAATTTTCTTCGGAATTTTTTTTTAGGGGTAAAATTTATTGCCAGAAAAGGTGCTGAAAATTTTTCAAATAGTGTAGATACATTAGCCGGATCCGAAGCCGAAGTCGGATATGGAGCCGGATCCTTAGTCGGATCCTGGGTATGAATTTTTTTCGAAAAATATTTTTTTAGGTAACCAATTTATTGAAAGGAGACGTGCTGAACAATTTTCAAATAATGCAGAAACCTTTGTCGGATCCGGAGCCGAAGCCGAAGTCGAAGTCGAAACCTGATCCGAATCCGGATCCGGATCCAGGGTAGGAATTTTTTTCAAGAAATATTTTTTAGGTGAAAAATTTAATGGAAGAAGACGTGCTGATTAATTTTCAAATAGTGTAGAAACATTAGTCGGATCCAGAGCCGAAGCCGAAGTCGGATCTGGAGCCGGATCCGGAACCTGATCCTGGGTATGAATTTTTTTCGTGAAATATTTTTTTTGTGAAAAATTTATTGTCAGAAGACGTGCCGAACAATTTTCAAATAGTGCAGAAACCTAAGTCGGATCCGGAGCCGAAGCCGAAGTCGGATCTAGAGCCGGATCCTTAGCCGGATCCTGGGTATGAAATTTTTTTAGGTAAAACATTTATTGTCAGGAGTCGTGCTGAACAATTTTCAAATAGTGCAGAAACCTTAGACGGATCCAGAGCCGAAGCCGAAGTCGAAGTCGGAGCCGGATCCGGATCCGGATCCGGATCCTGGGTATGATTTTTTTCAAGAAATATTTTTTAGGTGAAAAATTTAATGGAAGAAGACCTGCTGATCAATTCTGAAATAATACAGAAACCTTAGTCGGATCCAGAGCCGAAGCGACCGTTCGGAGTCGGACGCCGGACGCCGGAGTTCAGATCTGGGAATGATTTTTTTTCAGGAAATATATTTTTAGGTGAAAAATATATTGTCAAAAGATGTACTGAACAATTTTCAATTAGTACAAAAACATTAGTCGGATCCGGAGCTGAACCCGATGTCGGAGGCGGAGCCGGAGCCGGAGACGGAGCCTGAACCGGATCCTGGGTATGAATTTTTTCAGGAAATATTTTTAGGTGAAAAATATATTGTCAAAAGACTTATTGGAACAATTTTCAAATAGTAGCAGAAACTTAGTCGAATCCGAGTCGGAGTGAAGCCGGAAGTCGGAACGGATCCTAGGAATAAAATTTTTCAATTAATATTTTTTAGGTGAATAATTTATTGCCAGAAAGACGTGCTGAAATAATTTACAAATAAGTCAGAATCCTTAATCGGAGCCAAAGCCGAAGTCGGAGCCGGATCCGAAGCTGGAGCCGGAGCCGGAGCCGGGTCCGGAGCCGGAGCCGGATCCTGGGTATGAATTTTTTTCATTAAAAACTTTTTAGGAGAAAAATATTTGTCTGAAGCGTGCTGAATAATTTTCAAATAGTGCACAATTCTTTAGTCGGTCGGGATCGGAGTCGGAGCGTTAGCCGAGTAGGAAATTTTTCGAATAAATATTTTTCTATTTGAAAAATTTATTACTAGAAGACGTGCTGAACAATTTTAAAAATAGTGCAAAACCTTCAGTCGGAGCCGAGCCGAAGCAGAGTTAGATTTTGGGTAATAATTTTTTCAAAAATATTTTTTTAGGTGAAAATATATTACCAAAAGAAAGTGCTCATCAATTTTCAAATGTAGAAACCTTGCCGGAGCCGAAGTGTAATAAAAAAATATATACGTTTGTCTGATATATACTATATATATTATATATATATATATATATATATATATATATATATTTATATATATATATATATATATATATATATATATATATATATTATATATATATATATATATTATATATATATATATATATATATATATATATATTATATATATATATATATATATATATATATATATATATTATATATATATATATATATATATATATATATATATATATATATATATATAAAATGTTAATTAATAATAGATTTAATATATATATATATATATATATATATATATATATATATATATATATATATATATATATATATATATATATTATATATATATATATATATATATATAGGAAAAGCAATACTAGGGCCCTCCACATATTAAACTTTATTTGAAATCACAACGTTTCGGAAATCGTAATTTCCATCATCAGGTGAATACACTATAAAATAAAACAATAATAATTTTAAGTATACAAAATTTTATAAAAATTTTAAGTGACTAATTTTTTAAATTTAATATAGTATAATATATATATTACGGTATAATTAGAAATTATCATAAACAAATTCAAAAGTTCACATATTTTACAAGATGGATCGTAATTAGAAGAAATATAAAACGTCGCTCTCCATCAGTAAATAACTTAGATTATACAAAATAAAAGCAATTAAATGATTCAAAATTCTGTATTAATGGTAACTAAATTAAAATGGAATATTAAATTATTAACAACATCAGAAAAATTCTTAAACTCACCAGACAAGTCTCAGACATCTCCAAGTTTCATATTAACGAATGTAAACAAACAAACTCCATATTCAAAGAGAGTTAAATTAGCTGTAGTTTAAATGGGCCTGAATCACTATTAAGAGAGGGTTTAATGTTGTGAATATATAAAGCTTCCAAAATATGTAGGTTGGTTGGTGAATTACTTGTTTGTGTTAATATATTGAAATTATTGTAATTAAAGGTATGGTCTTGAGTATGTGAGTGGTCTCTAATAGCGGAATGGGAAGGTAAATTCAACCAAGCTTTGGTACGAGTAGAAATGCCTCTGTGCTCATCGATCCTCACGTGGAATTGACGCGAGGTGCTGCCAATGTAGATAGCATTACAGCTATCACAAGTAAATTTATAAATTATTGAGGATCGAAGAGCTGCAGGGACATGATCCTTATGGTTGCAAAATGAAGAGATCATGGACGAAGTTGTGAATACTAAATTAACGTTCAATTGGGGAAAATAGCACTGCAAAAGGGAGGATAGTTCCTTACGAAGTTTCAAAAATTAGTCACTTAAAATTTTTATAAAATTTTGTATACTTAAAATTATTATTGTTTTATTTTATAGTGTATTCACCTGATGATGGAAATTACGATTTCCGAAACGTTGTGATTTCAAATAAAGTTTAATATGTGGAGGGCCCTAGTATTGCTTTTCCTATTCAAGTTGAAATTCATCCCATAGAAGCTGGACTGATATATATATATATATATATATATATACTTATATATATTATACTATATATATATATTATATATATATATATATATATATATTATATATATATAATATTATATATATATATATATATATTATATATATATATATATATATATATACTATATATGCTCCTAGTCTATAAAATAGAACATCTTCAGGGAGGAGAGGCGGGAAATCTTTTTGAAATAGCCAATAAATATCCTCAACGTCATAGATGAATCATACGTCATACCTCTCAAGCCATACCACGTGGAAAAGCAAAATTTCTTAATGCTAATTAAGCATAATAATGACGCAATAATGCTATAAGGTGATGTCACGAAATTTTAACAATTTAGATAAAAAATAGTTTTTATAGATTTTCTGATTGTTATAATTTTTTATTTTAAATAAAATTGAAAATTTAATATTTAATTAATATCCGCCTTCCCGAAAGAAGGCATCTCGGAACAGATTTCTAATCTAAGCTCTCGATATCCACTGCTTTTAATCGGTACTTCTGCTAATTTAATCGAAAGCAGCAGGGTCGGTTGGAAGCACTGCTGAGGCTAACCTGGCAATCTGCTTGGAGTGTTCTGGGTTACAAGAACAACAACCAACGTCAGAAAACGCCGAAATGGCACAACATGCTTGTTGCGACAAATTTGCAATAATAAGACAAAGAAAAATTTCACTCGCGCCAGGATTCGAACCATTGACAACAGCTTCGCCGTTAGACAATGTACAGAAAGCTTTCTAACGCTGCTCCTATCCACCTTCCTGAAAACGAAAGCATATGACGAAAGTTTTCTAATCTCCCTGCTTCGCTATCACTGCTTTGAAACTTGTACTATTTAAATCGACAAGAGGGCTTGGTTGGAACACCTGCTGGGGCTACATGGCATTCTGCATGGGTGTTCCTGGGTTACATGAGTATCCAACCAAAGTCAAGAAACGCCGAAATGGGCACAACAAGCTTGTTGTGACAAATTTGCAATAATAAGACGAAGAAAAAATTCACTCGCGCCAGGACTCGAACCATCGTCAACAACGTCGCCGTTTGACAATGTACTAAGCTCTACACTAGTCCCGATCCGAATTTCCAGAAAAAGAAGGTATAGAGGAACAGTTTTAGTTTTCTAATTTACTGCTCCGATATCAATGTTTTGAAACTCGTACGTATTTAATCGAAAGTAGGGTCGTATTGTTCGCGAACACAGTGCTGTGGCTACATGGCATTCTGCTTGGGTGGCTCTGGGTTCCAGAAGCAACAACCAAAGTCAAGGAAGCGAAATGGCCCACAACATGCTTGTTGGCGGAAAATTTGCAATAATAAGAGGAAGATAAATTTCACTCGCGCCAGGACTCGAACCATCGAAAAGCGTCGCCGTTAGACAATGTACAAGAAGCTCTGTACTTGTCCGATTCATCTTCAGAAAAAGATGGCATCTGAACATTTTTCTTATAATCCTATGTCAGACTATCACTGTTTTGAAACTCGTACTTATTTAAATGGACAGGAGGGTGGTTTGAAACACCTGCTGGGGCTACATGGCATTCTGCTTAGGGTGATTCCTGGTAACCAAGAGCAACCTAATCAAAGTCAAGAACTCAAATGGGCACACATGCTTTGTCGCAACAAATCTGCATAATAAGAAGACTAAAAAATTTCATTCGGCCAGGACTCGACTCGACACAGCGTCGCCGTTTAGACAATGTTGCAGTAGGGCTCTACCACTAGTCCGATCCACCTACCCAGAAAAAAAAAGGCATCTTGGAACAGTTTTCCTAATCTCCTGCTTCGATATCATTGCTTTGAAACTCGATACTTATTTAAATCCATAGAAGGGTGCTTGGAACCCATATATATATATATATATATATATATATATATAAACTATATATATATATATATATATTATATAATATATTATATATATATATATATATATAACATTATATATATAACTATATTATATATATATATATATTATATAATATATATATCTATATATATATATACTAAATATATATATATATACTATATATATATATATATATATATAATATTATACTAATATATATATATATATATAATATATTTATATATTATAATATATATTATCTATATAATATATATATATAATATATTTATGAGAATAAATAATATTTTTTTGCCGCCTGAAAAAAGAAATAATATTTCCAAATGTTTATTTGCGTTTTTCTAGCACTTCATTTTTTTTTATACATTAGATCACAAAAAAATTCATTAAAAAAACGAACAGTTTTTTTTTCTTAAAATTTGGTAACAACTCTGCATATAAAATCATAAACAGACTGACGTTTATTTTAAATGCTTTTGTATGATGTAAGGTGGTGTCACACGTGATTGATTGTTTTTACTTCAAAAATTTTGAAAGTACTTTTCAGAGATTGTCCAAAAAAACTTTTAGAAAATAAAATTTGAAATAAAGTGTCTAAATAAAATTTATTACTACACAAAATAGAAGTATTTTAGTGAAAAAAGCATTGAAATATCTTGAATATTAAAGATTTTATTGCCAT
>JABUQX010057838.1:27500-40000 GCA_015478945.1 Trachelipus rathkii
AAAACGCTTGAAAGATCATAGACAGTTCAGTTTCCTAAACATTGTAATATTTATTTATAATTAACTCCAGTGAAAATTTCCAATATAATAATATGTACTTATAAACGATTCTTGATTCAAATATATCATTGTAAATAGAAATAGTTTTAAGGAATAAAAACGTAGAAAATAACTCTCTCTCCTTAAACCTATTGGCAAATAGAGAGCGAAACCCAGGAAAAACGGGTTATTAGAATAGAGTAACTTGTTTTTGTATTCATTGCTAAGTGTGACGGGTTGCTTAGGCCTAACTGTCGCTCATCTAATGAACCCAAATATATAGGAAGATAATTCGAACACAATACAAAAAGTTCTTCTCTATAAAACATCTATGACAGTATCATGAAGATTTTGTTGAATTAGAAAAGTCAGAGTCGAAACAAGGAAAAGAAAGTCTTAAAAATTTTTAATCTCTGAAATCATTTTTAATAAGGCAAGCAATAATTAGCTAGTAGAGCTGCTGGCACCAAACATGGCGCCCGCAATTAACATGAAACTTGAATATCCAGGCGATAGTAGAAGAAACTGAAAAATCCAAAATAAAAAGCAAAGAAAATTATTTAAAATTCAAGTAATTAGAAATACTAATCGAATAAAAGTAAATATTGATTTCGGAAAAGAAAATCATTTTAAGTGAAATTTTTTTTTTGCGTTGTAAATAAATTTCCGGCGAAAGACTAACGAAAATCTGCCGATAAAAAACTCCGCTCGTAAATATTCCGAAAATTTATCACCAGACGATCCCAGAAAAACAGAAGCCGAAAGACCACAGCCGAAACAGCTTAGCAACTAGACTGAACAAATTTATCAAGTTAGCTCTTCATATTAAAATCATTATTTTCTTACTCATCTCAATAACGTCTCCGAAAATAGTTTTGACCTCTCGTATTATAAATCCCCCGACAAAGATCAGTGACAAAAAAAAAACGGTCTCTCTATATATATTTTCTTTTCTATTATAATTTTTTCAAATATAAATATAAAATATATTTGTTTTCACTCACATTCTTATAATATTTTAAAAATTCACATCCATATTTATAGCCTCAGTATAACACTTTTTTCAACAAATTAAAAATTCCATCATACAAAATAAATTTATAAATGTTACGAATTTAAAATTAAAAAGATAAAAAAAAAATAATAAACTTTAAAAGAAATTTAGAATAATATTAAATTTTTTTATATATATATAGTTTTAATATAAATTTAAATCTATCCATAATATATATATATATATAATATATATATATATATAGATAATATATATATATATATATATATATATAATAAATAATATATATATATATATATATATATATATATGAAGATATTGTTTTTGCTTTTAGTAAGAAAGTCACTTTTCTAAAGACACTGAGTAAAAATTTTTAAGCAGGAAGCAACATCGCTGTTCATTTTTCCCATAATTTTAATTTAAGAGAAAGAATATATTTATTTGCAAAGTATATATGAAATATATAATATATATATATATATCTATTTTAATCGTAAATTTATATACTATATTATATATATAGTATATAATATATATAAAATATCCATATATATATATATATATATATTTGTGTGTTGTGTGTATGGGGTTAGTGTACCATTTGTGTAAAATACAAGCGTATAAACCCATGGTGCATAATTATACCTATATGTCTGGTATTGCTATTCTAAAATTTCTTTAAAATTTCTATTTGTTTATATATATATATAATATATATATATATATATATATTTTTTTATTATATATATATATATATATAATATATATATATATATTATTTAATATATATATATTATAATAATATATATATATATTGTATTATATATGTGTTTGTGTGTGTATATGTGTGTAAGGGTAGAGTGAAAGGTGAGAATATCGTAAGGCAAGGACCAGTCACCTCCTCCGCCGCAAATTTTAGCTAACCACACAAACACAACGATAAACACAATCCAACCCTCATATATTACAAGGGAGCAGATAAATAAAGAAAAAAAATGGCTATGAGTAAATATAATAACGTTTTGAAAGAAAAGAATCAAGATGTCCCACTGTGTGATATTTTTTGAAGTTGAATAGAGGGAAAAGGGGAATAGATAATAGATAATTTGACGAAGGCTAGGCCTGTAAAAAATGAGAAGAATAAGAGGAGTATGAATGATAAGAGAAAGAGTAGAGAGATAAAGATAAGGAGAAGAAAAATGAAAAATATATTGTAAGGAGCAGGAGTAGAGCAGAAACAAAAAGGGCAGTTAAAAAGACAATCCATATGCCATCTAGGTAAGAAGAGGACCTAAGGTTATGGAGAAGCTCGTATGGAAGACCTTATATTAGAGAAATTTTGAGCTCCGACCCTACGGTCGTGGAGATATAAGTTATAGGGATAGAGTAGAGGTATTTAACATCCCAAGGTCGATACAGACAAGATGGTCGTCTAGCATAGACGAAGACTATGAACCCATGAGATAAGAAGAATGGGGAGATAGGGAACTTTTTTGGCCCCAAGGAGGTCAATACCATTATCGATTAGCGTTATAAATGGAAGAAATAGTGGAGATAAATTATCCCAAGGTCAAATTCCTACTAGATACAGATTCTGTTCGTCCTAGTGACGAAGGCAGCTTTTCCCCGACTGCGAAACGGTATGGGAATATCGCGCATTTCGCAGGCAAATTATACCTTACGAGGATTTTCTCTCTCAACAACAGAAGAGTCCGAGTCATACGAAGAGAAAGAGACAAAGTATCCCATGTTTCCGCGTGAAAGAATCAGGTTCAATAAAAAGGAGAGCGCGAAACCACTATAATGAAGAGTCGGAGAGAATTGAGAAAGTCCATAAGAATCAGTGCAAGGTTAGAACACATGTTATCTTCATCGTCACCTGCCGTTGACCCCTATGAACGACGTCCCCACTGCGTGAGACCACAGAACACAGAGTCCTCCACTGAATGAAGAAGGAAGAAGAGCGGTTGAAAAGGAATACTGTACTCTTCATGTAACTCTTCACACAGATTAGTTAGTTCATCATCAGTTTTTCTTTCTTTTCGGGCAAAGAGAAAGGATAGCCAATGCCAGTCAGGAGGAAAACTGAGAATTTAGTAAAACTAAGGAAGAGTTAGTTTGCGGCTAAAAGCTCGTAATGAAAAGTTGACGAGTCTGTGCCCACATGCGAAGGACAGCAAGTCCGGCAGGTAGAGGCAGTACAAAAGGTGAAGGGTACTTTCTAAAAGTCATCATAACATCATGGAGGTCAATGCTATTTAAGATCTCTACATGCATAAATTATAGTTAAATATATTTTTTTTTTTGTAAAAAATAAGGAAATTTTCACCACTATAATACTTATATTTATAGATATATATATTATAAGTAAAGATGTATGTGCTTAGATGCGTGTGTTAGGTTTGTTCTGTACAACATTAATATATAATGTAAGTTTATGCATACAAATCAATTCTTAATATGTTACAATACATAAATATCACACACCAAACACAATTTTAAAATAACTAAAATCTTACTTGGCTTCTTGCTTCGATTTTGTAAATAAATTAATAGCTTTATCAAATCGAAATATCCGGTTTGATTACTATAGCGAAGTATTTGAAGAAAAAAAAAAAAAAAATATATATATATATATATATATTTTTAATAATATATATTATATATATATATATAATAATATATATATATAGTATATATATATATATATAATATATATATTATAATATATATATTATATATATATATATATTATATATATATATATAATATAATATTATATATATAAAATATATAATATATATATATATAATATAATTATAATATAATTACGATATATAGTATAATATATATTATATATATATATATATATATATATATATATATATATATGTGTATATGTATAATATGTGTGTGTGTGTGTATGCGTATGTGTGAGTAACCATGTGTATGAGTGTGGGCGTTAATATTCGTTATTACACACACATATTATGACGTAGTAATGCAATAATGTAAACAAATGCGCAACATTTTTAGATTTTTCTCATTTATCAAATAAACTTAAAAAGAAATTTTTTTTTTTTTGCTACCTCCAGCAAAAACGAGAAAATACGCGATTTGTTTTTAAGAAATATAAATACATACTATGCTCTTTAAAAGAATTAATATTTCTTTATATTAAGATAACAGAAAAGACATATTTTTTTTCTTTCATATCTATAGATCAAATTGCATGTATATACTAGTATATAGTATGTATATATATATATAATTATATAATATATATATATATATATATATATATATATATATATATATATATATATATATATATATATATATATAATATATATATATATATATATATATATATATATATATATATAATATATATAATTTATGTGTGTGTGTGGCATGTTGTACGTTTGTTTATAGTATATTTTTTTTAATTATATACGCGTGTGTAAAAAAAAAATATAAATATATTATATATTGGTATTGGCACTATACGCACAGAATAAATTAAAAAGGTCAAGGACAGATACGACCTAAATGAACACATTGAATTGGAAAAGCAATAACACTAGACATCAGCACAGTAATTACAGTAGAGTTGACTCGATAGAGCACAAAGAGATAGCTTTTTTAAAGCTAGAAAACGGCCGTAATTAAATAACATTAACGCACTGCACATTTAGCAATGCAATATTGGCAAATTTTATTATTTATGTACAGTCATAAATGATAAGCTGTAATTAAGTCCTAAAAGAGAGAGGTAGATATAAGGCGCGATATCGTAAACAAGGCCTGGTAAACCATAAATAATGATTGTAGCTCAGAAAAAAAACAGCCACAATGATACGGAAATACTGGTAAGAAGACCCGCCTCGGCAATCATGGATGGATGTTTTTAAGAGGTGATTATAATTCATACAAATCACCTAATAAAAACATCATGTGCGAATGTTCGAGGCGGTCTTTTTTCAAGCCTTTATAATATTACAGAATCACCTTCTAGCGAAACATCATCCTGATTGTCCGAGGCGGTCTGTTATACCGAGTATTAGTCCGTGTATCATGTGGGCTGATTGTTCTGGCTGAGTACGGAGATCATTATTATGCGGGCGACGCGAGCTAACATTTGTTGTACATCGATTAGAGTACATCTGCAGGCCTATATCTCCCATTCTCTTGAGGAACTAAATTAGGCAGCTTCATCTTTTATGACTGTACAGAGTAATACAATTAAATTTCAATATTCAATTGTAAGATGTGCCAGGTTATTTTTAATTACGGCCGTTTCTAGCTTAAAAATGCTATCTCTTTAATATTCTAGTCAATCTACTGTTTAAGCTCGCTGCTCGCGCGCACTCTCGCACTCACTCTCTGCTTTTATCAATTCAGTGTGTCATGCTTATGGTCGTATGCGGTCCTTGTACCTCTTAATTATTACCTGTGACGTACTAGTGCCGAATACATATATATATTGGTAGTGTCACAGTTTGTATGTGTACAACACGCCGGTAAACTATGAATAAAAAAATATACATAAACACACGTACAACTGCCACACACACACTAAATTTATAATATATATATATATATATATTATATACTATATAATATATATATATATATATATAATATTATATTAAATATATTAATATTATATATATATATATATATATATATATATTATATATATTATATACTTATATAATATATATATATATATATAATATACATGCAATTATCTATAAGATTATGAAAAAGTGAATAAGGAAAATATAGTTTTCTGTTATCTTAGATATAAGAAGAGTGATTAATTCTGTTTAAAGAGAGCAATTATGTATGTATATTTTCTCTTAAGTAGACAGAATCGCGTATTTCTCGTTTGTGCTGAGGAGCAAAAAAAAAATTTCTTTTAAGGGGCAAAAATAAAAATGAGAAAATCTAAATTTGCGCATTTGTTAATTATGCATTACTACGTCATAATATGTGTGTTAATAACGAATATTAACCCCAAACTCAATACACATGGTTTACTCAACACATAGCGCATACACAGCATCACCACATATATACATATATATATATAATATATATAAATATATATATATAATATATATATATATATATATATATATATATATATATAATATAATATATATAATTATATATATATATATTTATATATATAATATATATATATTTATATAATTATATATATATATATATATAATTATATATATATATATTATATATATATATAATAATATATATATTATATATATTATATATATATATATTAATTAATATTATATATAATATATTATATATATATATATATATTTTTTTTTTTTTCTCAAATCTTCGCTATAGTATCAAACCGGATATTTAGATTGATAAAGCTATTTATTTACTTTACAAAAATCGAAGCAGAAGCATGTAAGATTTAGTTATTAAATTTTTGGTTGGTGTGTGTTATTTTATGTTATTGTAACATATTAAGATTGATTTGTAGCATAAACTACATCTACAATAAATATTCAGTGTAACAGAACACCTAACACACGCATCTAACACAACATCTTTATAACTTATATATTATATATCTAATAATAATATATATAGTGGTGAAAATTTCCTATTTTTAGACAAAAAAAATATTATTAACTATATTAATGCATGTAGAGATCTTAATAAGCTTATTGACCTCCAATGCATGTTATATACTTTTAGAAAGACCTTTCACCTTTTGTACTGCCTCTCTGCCGGACTGCTGTCCTTCGGCAGTTGGGGCACAGAACTCGTTAACTTCATTACGAGCTTTTACGCTGCAACTAACTCCTTCCTTATTTTTACTAAAATTATCTCAGTTTTTTCCTCCTGACTGGCATTGGCCTATCCCTTCTCTTGCCGAGAAAGGAAACTGAGTGAAACTTACCATCTGGTGAAGAGTTTAACATGAAGAGTACAGTACCTTTTCAAAACGCTCTTTCTTCCTCCTTTCATTCAGTGAGACTCGTTTCTGTTGGTCCTCACGCGTGGGGACCGTCGTCATAGGGTCATACGCAGGTGACGATGAAGAGTAACATGTTTCTAACTCTTCGCCATGATTCTTATGGACTTTCTTCATCCTCTCCCGACTCTTCATTATATGTGGTTTTCGCCTTCCTTTTTATTGAACCTGATTCTTTCACGCGAATAACATGGGATACTTTGGGTCCTCTTTCTTCTTCGTTACTCGGACTCCTTCTGTATTTGACGAGAGAAAATCCTCGTAGGTTATAATTGCCTGCAAATCGCGAGATATTTCTTTACCTTCCTTTCGGGACCTTCACACTCTCGTCACTAGACGAGACAGAATCTGTATTGGTATTGAATTGACCTTGGGATTATTCTCCCTATTTCTTCCATATAACGGGTATCGATAATTGGGTATTGACCTCCTTGGGCCACCGTTCCCTATCTCCCGCATCTTCTATCTATGGGTTCATAGTCTTCGTCTATGCTAGGCGACCAATCTTGTCTGTATCGACCTTGGATTAAATGACCTCTACTACTATGCCCTATAACTTATATCTCCACGACCGTAGGGGTCGGAGCTCAAAATTCTGCTAATATAAGGTCTTCATATCGACTTCCTGCATAACCTAGGTCCTCTTCTGACCTAGCTGGCATATGGATTGTCTTTTTAATACTGCCCTTTTTGTTCTGCTCTACTCCTGCTCCTTCACCGATATATTTTCATTCTCTCCTTCTCTATGTCTCTCTCTCTCTTTCTCCTATCATCATACTCCTCTTCTTCTCTCATTTTTTCAGCTAGCCTTCGTCAAAATATCTAATTATATTCCCTTTTCCTCTTATTCAAACTTCAAAAAATCATCACACCAGTGGGACATCTTGATTCTTTCCTTTTCAAAACTGTTTATTAATTTTACTCATAGGCCCATTTTTTTTCTTTATTTATCCTGGCTCCTTGTAATATATGAGGTTGGATGTGTTACTGTGTGTGTGTGTGGTACCGGTAAAATTGCAGGGGGGACTGGTCGCTTGCCTTACGATATTCTTCACCTTCCTCTACCTTACAACATATACACACACAAAAAAAAAATATAATACAAATATGATATATATATATAATATTATTATTATATATATATATATATATATAATAATATATATTATTATATATATATATATATAATATATATATATATATAGTAATTATATATATATATATATCTAACAAATAGAAATTTAAAGAAAATTTTAGAAATGCAATACCAACATATATTGTATAATTATGCACATGGGTTATACGTGTATTTTAACACAAATGTACACTACCACATACACACACACACACAAATATATATATAATAATATATATATATATATATATATAATATTATATATATATATATATATATATATATATATATATATAAATATATATATTATATATATATATATATCTATATACTATACAAATAAATTATATTCTTTCTCTAATTATTAATGGGAAAAAATGACAGGATGTTGCTTTCTGTTAAAATTTTTTACTCAGTGTGCTTTAGAAAAGTGACTTTCTACTAAAGCAAAACAATATCTCAATATTATATATATAATTATATATAATATATATATATATATCACTATATATATATATACTATACTATAATATATATATATATATTATATATATATACTATATAATATATTATAATATATATGTTAGTTATATTTTTTATTTGACGAACAAAATTTATTTTTTAGGTTTAATTGTCGATTTCTTAAAAATTTTTTATGGCGGCTATAAATGGATGTGAAATTTTAAATATTATAAGGTAGAGTGAAAACAAATATATTTTTCTATTCATATTTTTATAATTTAATAGAAAAGAAAATATATATTTAAAGCCAAATTTAGTGTTTATTCCCAAAAATTAGAGAAATAATTACGAGAGATCACAACTTTTTCGGAGACGTTTATTGAAGAGAGGTAAGAAAATAATGATTTTAATATTAAGAGCTAACCTGATAATTTTTTTCAGTCTGCTGTAATGATGTTTCGGTGTGTCTTTCGGCTTCTGTTTTTCTGGGACGTCTGGTGATAAATTTTCGGAATATAGAGCGGAGTTTTTATCGGGCAGATTTTCGTTAGTTCTTTCGCCGAATATTTATTACACACGCAAAAAAAAATTTTCACTTAAAATGATTTTCTTTTCCGAAATCAATATTACTTTATCGATTAGTATTTCTAATTGCTTGAATTTTATATAATTTTCTTCTGCTTTTTTATCTTGGATTTTTCAGTTTCTTCTACTTATGCCTGGATATCAAGTTCATGTCCCTGTTCGGGCGCCATGTCTTGTGCCGGGCAGCGCTACTAGCTAATTATTGCTTGGCCTTATTAAATGATTCAGAGATTAAAATTTTAAAACTTTCTTTTCCTTGTTTCGACTCTGACTTTTCTAATTCAATAAAATCTTATGATACTGTCTATAGAGTTTTATAGAGAAGACTTTTTATTGTGTTCGGAATTATCTTCCTATATATTTGGGTTCATTAGATGAGCGACAGTTAGGCCTAAGCAACCCGTCACACTTAGCAATGAATACAAAACAAGTTACTCTATCAATACTTGTTTCCTGGGTTTCGCTTCTCTATTTGCCAATAGGTTTAAGGAGAGATAGTTATTTTCTACGTTTTTTATTCTTAAACTATTTGCTATTTACAATGATATATTAGAATCAATAATCTTTATTAAGTACCATATTATTATTATTGGAATTTCATGATGTTATTTATTAAATTAAGTATTACAAGTTTATGAAACTGAGCCTGATCTGTGATCGAACAAAAAATTGATTTTACTATTACAATATTAGTGTTCTTTACAAGCGTTTTTATCAATTGCAAAGTTTAATTTATACAGACATTAAACAGACTTTTAACAGATGTCAAACAGACTTTAGACAGACTCCTAACAGACGTAAATCAGGTATTTAACAAACGTAAATCAGGTATTTAACAAAACGTAATCACGGTATTTAACAGGGTCAAACAGACTCTTAGACAGACTCCTAAACAGACGTTCTAATATACTGTAAAACAGAGTAAATCAGGTATTTAACAGACGTCCCGAAATTTAGAAACTAATTAAAATGTGTTTCTGAAAATTAATTTCTTACTAGAATTTTTGATTTCACACTTATTAAATATTAATATATATATATATAGATATATATATATATTATATATATTATATATTATATATTAATGTTTACTACTTATATATATTATTATAAAATATATAGTATATATATATTATTACATACACATGTATATCTAAATATACACTAGCATATATATATTATATATATACATATAACGAATGGTAAGTTTAACGTTTACCGATTGAGTGTGTATATATATATATTACTGTGTGAGTAGTTGTTTAGGTATGTAAAGAATATACATATCCATAATTATTATTATATTATTATTATTATTATTATTATTATTATTATTATTATTATTATTATTATTATTATTATTATTATTATTATTATTATTATTATTATTATTATTATTATAATGCAATAATTATACTATTATTGTTATTATTATTATTATTATTATTATTATAATAGCAATAATAATTATTACAATAAACTAGTAAAATTTGGTTTTTAGATTCGATTGGCTAAAAATTTGAATTTTAGTTTTAATTTTTAACAATTGAATAAAATATCCAAAATTTACCTTTAAAAATAAATTCATTTAATTCATTGGAAAAATTTAATTTTAATAAATAATTATTTTTAAAATGTGTTCTAGCTATCAAAATTAAAACTACTTTTATTCCAGTTTTAACGTGAATAATTTTATTAGCACAATCCTGATTAAATAATAATAATAATAATTTAGTTATTAATATTAATTAGATTGACATAAAAATTGAAGTTAGAATCAGAATGCAATCACCTTTTCGGATACTTACAGTTTTGTAGAGTTTGGCGAGAGTTCAGCTATCTGATTATATTCACCTTCAAAATTAAACTAATTTTCCGCTTTAATGTTTTTGTGTTCTTTTCAAGAGCGAAGTAAATAATGACTGCGGGAGCTGGTCCCTGGGTTTATATAGCCCTTGATTCGGATGTTTTTGCGGATCTTATTTCCTGTATTTCGCTATTGGAAAAATACTAAAATATTATGTTTAAGAAGAATTGTGTTAATTGAATTCCTATTAACCATGGGATTTTATACTAATTGGAATTTTGTAAATAATAGATAATATTTCTATAGTGTCCTTGTATGTGAGTTTTCCAACCTTAATAAACAAGTATTTGTCATATCTGTATCCTGTTGTTAAGAAAATATGGTATTTTGATATTTCAAATTGGACATTTTTTCATATTATATATATATATATTATTATATATACGTAATACTAGCATATATAATATATACTATAGATATATATTATAATATATATTATATCTATATATATTATATATATATATATATGTATATAATATATATATATATATATTATTATAGTATATATAATAACATATATATATATTTAAGGAAAGAACATATAATGCAGAAGATTAAAGATTTAACGTCCTTCTCTGGATTGACACAACACCGAATGTTTGCGCGTTAGAGAACATATGCCGATGCAACACTGAGCCATCTCCAAGCCATTAAAAACATATGAATTCAAGAAAACAAACTTATAAAGCAACCGAGTCCCTCAAGGACCACAGGTCCAGCCTTCCTATCCTGTTTCGTTCTCTATATTTTAGATGGTAAATATGCATAATAATCGCAATTAGATTAAGATGTTATAGAGAAAGACATATAATTGAGAGATAAAGGATTTAACTCTTCTTGGATTGAACCGCCATGTTGCGCGTGAGAACATATGGCCGTTGCTTAAAACTACCATCCTCCATGCCATAAACTTGGATTCAAGAACACTTATAAAGCACCAGTTCCGTCAAGCGACATCAACCAGGTCCAGCCTGTTCCTATCTCTGTTCTTTATATTTTAGATGGTAAATTTGCATAATAATCGCAATAGATAAGATGTAAAGAAAGAACTATAATGAGAGATAAAGATTTAACTGCCCTTCTCTGTGATGAACCACGCATGTTGCGCTGTTCGAGGGACAATTGCCGTGCTATAATGAGCATTCTCCAAGCCATAACTTGGATTCAAGAAACACTTATAAAGCAACAGTTCCCGCACGACATCACCAGTGTCCAGCCTGTCCTATCTCTCGGTCTTTATATTTTTAGATGTTAGATGGCTAAATATTGCATAATAATTCGCAATTGATAAGATGTTAAAGAAAGACTGTACCATATGAGAAGATTAAAGATTTAACTGCCTTCTCTGGGATTGAAACCAACGCATGTTTGCGCG
>JABUQX010057839.1:0-19139 GCA_015478945.1 Trachelipus rathkii
GCTGCCTTGCCTAGGTGCCTTTCTTGATTGCCTGCCTAGGCATGCTTCTTGACTGCCTACCTTAACAGCCTTCTTGACTGCCCATGACCTAGGCAAGCTTCTTGACTGCCTACTAGGCAAGCCCTTCTCTAGACTGCGCTGCCTAGGCAGCCTTCCTGACTGCCTACCTAAGCAGCCTGCTTAATTGCCTGCCTTGGCAGCCTTCTTGACTCCTGCCTAGGCAGCCCTCTTGACTGCCTGCCTAGGCAGCCCTTTTGACTGCCTACCTGAACCTGTTTTGACTGCTGCCTAGGCAGCCTTCTTGACTGCCTGCCTAGGCAGCCTTCTGACTGCCTGCCTAGCCTTCTTGACAGCCTGCCTAGGCAGGCCTATTTGAAATTGACTGCCTAGGCACGCTTCTTGACTGCCTTCTTAGGCAGCCGTTTGGACTGCCCTGCCTAGGACAAGCCTTCTTGATTGGCCCCCTTGGCCTTAGGGGGGGGGCCAAAGGGCCCCCTTTTTTTTCCTTTTGGGAGGGGAACTGCCTGCCTAGGCAGCCTTCTTGAATACCCTGCCTAGGCAGGCCTTGTTTGATCTGAACTGCCTAGGCAGCCTATCTGAACTGCCTGCCTAGGCAGCCCTCTTGACTGCCTGCCTAGGCAGCTTTCCTGACTGCCTACCTAGGCAGCCTTCTTGACTCCTTCCTAGGCAGGCCTTCTTGACTGCCTACCTAGGCAGCCTCTTGAATGCCTGCCTAGGGCAGCCTGTTTGACTGACTGCCTAGGCACCTTCTTGACTGCCTACCTAGGCAGCCTTCTTGGACTGCCTGCCTATTTAGGGGGGGGGGTAGCCTTCTTGACTTGCCTGCCTAGGCAGCCCTTCTTGACTGCCTCCTGCCTAGCAGCCTTCTTGACTGTCTGCCTAGGCCAGCCTTCTTGAACTGCCTACCTAATTGCAGCTTTTCTGACTGCCTACCTAGGCAGCCTTCTTGACTTCCTACCTAGGCAGCCTTCTTGATTGCCTACCTAGGCAGCCTTCTTGATTGCCTGCCTAGGCAGCCTTCTTGACTGCCTACCTAGGCAGCCTTCTTGTCTGCCTACCTAGGCAGCCTTCTTGACTTCCTACCAAGGCAGCCTGCTTGATTGCCTGCCTAGGCAGCCTTCTTGATTGCCTGCCTAGGCAGCCGTCTTGACTGCCTACCTAGGCAACCTGCTTGATTGCCTGCCTAGGCAGCCTTCTTGACTGCCTTCCTAGGCAGAATTCTTGACTGCCTGCCTAGGCAGCTTTCGTTACTGCCTGCCTAGGCAGCCTTCTTGATTGCCTGCCTAGGCAGTCTTCCTAACTGCCTGCCTAGGCAGCCTGTTTGACTGCCTGCCTAGGCAGCCTTCTTGTTTGCCTGCCTAGGCAGCCTTCTTGACTGCCTACCTAGAGAAAGCCTGCTTGATTCCCTGCCTAGGCAGCCTTCTTACTGCCTACCTAGGCAGCCTTCTTACTACCTACCTAGGCAGCCTTCTTGACTTCCTACCTAGGCAGCCTGCTTGATTGCCTGCCTAGGCAGCCTTCTTGATTGCCTGCCTAGTCAGCCTTCTTGACAGCCTGCCTAGGCAGCCTTCTTGACTGCCTGCCTAGGCAGCCTGTTTGACTGCCTGCCTAGGCAGCCTTCTTGATTGCCTGCCTAGGCAGCATTCTTGACTGCCTGCCTAGGCAGCCTTCTTGACTGCCTGCCTAGGCAGCCTCTGGACGCCTACCTTAGCAGCCTTCGTGACGCCTACCTAGGCACCCTGCTTGATCTGCTTGCCTAGGGAGCCTTCTTGACTGCCTACCTAGGAAGCCTGCTTTGATTGCCCTGGCCTAGAAGCCTTTCTTGACCTGCCTACCTAGGCAGATTCTTGATTGCCTACCTAGGCAGCCTTCTTGATGGCCTTCCTAGGCAGCCTGCTTGATTGCCTGAATAGGCAGCCTTCTTGAATGCCTGCCTATGCAGCCCGGGCCCCTTTTCTTTTTTCCTGAAAAGGGGACGGCCTTTTTTCCTGCCTAAGGCAGCACATTGCTTTACTGTCTGCCTAGGAACAGCCTTCTTGGACCACCTACCCTAAGCAGCCTTCTGACTGCCACCTAGGCAGCTGCTTGATTGCCTTGCCTAGGCCAGCTACTTGACTGTTTGCCTAGACAGCTTGTTGATTGCATGCCTAGGCAGCCCTTCTTGACCGCCTGACCTAGGCAGCCTGGCTTTGACTGCCTTTTACCTAGCAGCCTCTTGAGCTTCTACCTAGGCAGACCTTCTTTCTGCCCTCCTAGGCAGCCTTTTGAATTCCTACCAAGGCAGCCTGCTTGAGCCTGCCTAGAAATCCTTCTTGACTGGCCTCCTAATTGCAGCCTTTTTGACTGCCTACATAAGCAGCTTTCTGACTGCCTAACTAAGCAGCCTTCTTGACTGACTACCTAATCAGCCTGCTTGATTACCTGCCTAGGCAGCCTTCTGGGACTCCTACTAGTCAGCCTTTCTGACTGCCACCTAAGCAGCCTTCGTATGCCCTACCTAGGCAGCCTTTTTTTTTTTTTCTTTGGAAAAAACTGGCCGCCTAAGGCAGCCTTCTTGACTGCCTGCCTAGCAGCCTTCTTGACTGTTGCCTAACAGACCTGCTTGATTGCATGCCTAGGCAGCCTTCTTGACTGCCTAACCTAGGCAGCCTTCTTGACTGCCTACCTAGGCAGCCTTCTTGACTTCCTACCTAGGCAGCCTGCCTTGATTGCCTTGCCTAGGGAAGCACTATCTTGATTGCCCCTAGGCAGCCTTCTTGACTGCCTGCCTAGGCAGCCTTCTTGACTGCCTGCCTAGGCAGCCTTCTATGCTGCCTGCCTAGGCAGCCTTCTATACTGCCTGCCTAGGCAGCCTTCTTGACTGCCTGCCTAGGCAGCCTTCTTGACTGCCTGCCTAGGCAGCCTTTTTGACTGCCTACCTAGGCAGCCTTCGTGACTGCCCTACCTAGCACCCCTGCTTGATTGCCTTGCCTAGGGAGCCTTCTTGACTGCCTACCTAGGCAGCCTGCTTGATTGCCTGCCTAGGAAGCCTTCTTGACTGCCTGCCTAGGCAGAATTCTTGACTGCCTACCTAGGCAGCCTTCTTGACTGCCTGCCTAGGCAGCCTTTTTTACTGCCTGCCTAGGCAGCCTTCTTGATTGCCTGCCTAGGCAGCCTTCTTGACTGTTTGCCTAGACAGCCTGCTTGATTGCCTGCCAAGGCAGCCTTCTTGACTGTCTGCCTAGGCAGCCTTCTTGACTACCTACCTAAGTAGCCTTCTTGACTGCCTACCTAGGCAGCCTGCTTGATTGCCTGCTTAGGCAGCCTACTTGACTGTTTGCCTAGACAGGCCTGGCTTGATGCCTGCCTAGGCAGCCCTTCCTTGACGCCGTACCTAACGGCCAGCCTTTCTTGACTGGCCCTACCTAGGCAGCCTTTCTGACTGCCTACCTAGGCATCCCTGCTTGATTGACCTACCTAGGCAGCTTTTTCTTGACTGCCTACCTAGGCAAAGCTTTCTTGACTGCTGGCCTAGGCAGCCTTCTTGACTGCCTCGCCTAGGCAGCCTGTTTACTGCCCTGCCTAGGCCAGCCTTCTTGATTGCCACACTCAGGCAGCCTTCTTGACTGCCGACCTGGAAGCCCTCTTGACTGCCTACCTAGGCACCTTCTTGTTGCCTACCTAGCAGCCTTCTTGAATTCCTACCAAGGCAGCCTGCTTGTTTGCCTGCCTAGGCAGCCTTCTTGATTGCCTGCCTAGGCAGCCTTCTTGACTCCCCTAGGCAGCCTTCTTGACTGCCTGCCTAGGCATCCTTCTTGACTTCCTAGAGCCTTCGGGACTGCCTTCCTAGGCAGCCCCTGCTTGATTGCCCACTGCCTGCAGCCTTCTTGATGCCTACCTAGGCCCAGCCTGCTTGATGCCCTGCTAGGGCAGCCTTTTTGACTGCCTGACCTATGCCATCTTGACTGCCTGCCTAGGCAGCCTCTTGACTGCCTGCCTAGGCAGCCTTCTTGACTGCCTGCCTAGCAGCCTTCGTGACTTCCTGCCTGGCAGCTTTCTTGATTGCCTGCCTTAGGCAGCTTCTTGACTATTTTGCTTAGACAAGCCTGCTTAGATTGCCTGCCTAGCAGCCTTCTTGACTGCCTACCTAGGCAACCTGCTTGATTGCCCTGCCTAGGCAGCCTTGTGACTGCCTTCCTACAGAATTCTGTGACTGCCTGGCGCCAGCAGCTTTCGTACTCCTGCCTAGGCAGCCTTCTTGATTGCCTGCCTAGGCAGTTCTTCCTAACTGCCTGCCTAGGCAGCCTGGTTTGACTGCGCTGCCTAGGCAGCCTTTCTTGTTTGCCTGCCTTAGGCAGCCTTTTTCTTTTTTTTTTGAAACTTTGGGGGGGGCCTGCCTAGGCAGCTTCTTGACTGCCTGCCTACAGCCTTTCTGACTGCCTGCCTAGCAGCCTTCTTGACTGCCTGCCTAGTCAGCCTTCTTGACAGGGCCCCCCCTGGGGGGCCCTTAAAGGGGGGCCCAAGGGGCCCCCCCGGGCCCCCTCTTGACTGCCTGCCTAGCAGCCTTCTCTTGACTGCCTGCCTAGCAGCCTGCTTGATGCGCTGCATAGGCAGGCTTCTTGATTGCCTGGCCCTAGTCAGCCTTCTTGACAGCCTGCCTAGGCAGTTCTTGACTTGCCGCCTAGGCGCCTGTTTTGACTGCCTGCCTAGGCAGCCTTCTTGATTGCCTGCCTAGGCAGCCTTCTTGAATGCCTGCCTAGGCAGCCTTCTTGACTGCCTGCCTAGGCAGCCTTCTTGACTGCCTACCTAGGCAGCCTTCGTGACTGCCTACCTAGGCACCCTGCTTGATTGCATGCCTAGGGAGCCTTCGTGACTGCCTACCTAGGGCAGCTGCTGATTGCTCCCTGCCTAGGAAAGCCTTCTGGGACTGGCCTGCCTAGGCAGGAATTCTTGACGCCTACCTAGCAGCCTTTTGACTGCCTGCCTAGGCAGCCTGTTTGACTGCCTGCCTAGGCAGCCTTCTTGTTTGCCTGCCTAGGCAGCCTTCTTGACTGCCTACACAGCCTGCTTGATTGCCTGCCAAGGCAGCCTTCTTGACTGTCTGCCTAGGCAGCCTTCTTGACTGCCTACCTAAGTAGCCTTCTTGACTGCCTACCTAGGCAGCCTGCTTGATTGCCTGCTTAGGCAGCCTACTTGACTGTTTGCCTAGACAGCCTGCTTGATTGCCTGCCTAGGCAGCCTTCTTGACTGCCTAACTAGGCAGCCTTCTTGACTTCCTACCTAGGCAGCCTTCTTGACTTCCTACCTAGGCAGCCTGCTTGATTGCCTACCTAGGCAGCCTTCTTGATTGCCTGCCTAGGCAGCCTTCTAGACTGCCTGCCTAGGCAGCCTTCTTGACTGCCTGCCTAGGCAGCCTGTTTGACTGCCTGCCTAGGCAGCCTTCTTGATTGCCAGCCTAGGCAGCCTTCTTACGCCTGCCTAGGCAGCCTTCTTGACGCCTACCTAGGCCAGCCTTTCTTGGTCTGGGGCCGCCCTACCTAGCCAGCTTCTGAAGTCCTACCAGGCAGCCTGCTTGTTTGCCTGCCTAGGCAGCCTCTTGATTGCCTGCCTAGGCAGCCTTCTGACTGCGCCTACCCTAGCGCCTTCTTGACTGCCTGCCGGCATCCTGTTTTGACTGCCTACCTAGGCAAGCCTTCGTGACTTCCTACCTAGGCACCTGCTTGATGCCTGCCTAGGCAGCCCTTCTTGACTGACTCACCTAGGCAGCCTGCTATGATTGCCTGCCTAGGCACCTTTTTGACTGCCTGCCAGCAGAATTCTTGACTGCCTGCACTAGGCAGCCTTCTTGACTGCCCTGCCTAGGCAAGCCTTCTTGACTGCCTGCCTAGGCAGCCTCCGTGATTGCCTACCTAGGGCTTTCTTGATGCCTGCCTAGGCAGCTTCTTGACTGGTTTGCTTAGACAGCCTGCTAGATTGCCTGCCTAGGCAGCCTTCTTGACTGCCTACCTAGGCAACCTGCTTGATTGCCTGCCTAGGCAGCCTTCTTGACTGCCTTCCTAGGCAGAATTCTTGACTGCCTGCCTAGGCAGCCTTCTCGTTACTGCCTGCGCCGGGGCCCCTAATTTTCCAAGGGCCCTTTCGTTGATGCCGCCTAGGCAGCTTCCTAACTGCCCTGCCTAGGCAGCCTGTTTGACTGCCTGCCTAGGCAGCCTTCTTGTTTGCCTGCCTAGGCAGCCTTCTTGACTGCCTGCCTAGGCAGGCTTCTTGACTGCCTGCCTAGGCAGCCTTCTTTTGGGAAAAAAAAAAACGGGGGGGTGGGGGGGACTGCCTGCCTAGGCAGGCCTTCTTGACTGCCTGCGTAGGCAGCCTTCTTTACTGTCTGCCTAGAAATCCTTCTTGACTGCCTACCTATGCAGCCTTTTTGACTGCCTACATAAGCAGCCTTCTTGACTGCCTACCTAGGCAGCCTTCTTGACTGCCTGCCTAGGCAGCCTGCTTGATTACCTGCCTAGGCAGCCTTCTTGACTGCCTACCTAGGCAGCCTTCTTGACTGCCTACCTAAGCAGCCTTCTTGACTGCCTACCTAGGCAGCCTTCTTGACTGCCTGCCTAGGCAGCTTTCTTGACTGCCTGCCTAGGCAGCCTTCTTGACTGTTTGCCTAGACAGCCTGCTTGATTGCCTGCCTAGGCAGCCTTCTTGACTGCCTACCTAGGCAGCCTTCTTGACTGCCTACCTAGGCAGCCTTCTTGACTTCCCCCCATACCTAAGCAGCCTTCTTGACTGCCTGCCTAGGCAGCCTTCTTGACTGCCTGCCTAGGCAGCCTTCTTGACTGCCTGCCTAGGCAGCCTTCTTGACTGCCTGCCTAGGCAGCCTGTTTGACTGCCTGCCTAGGCAGCCTTCTTGATTGCCTGCCTAGGCAGCCTTCTTGACTGCCTGCCTAGGCAGCCTTCTTGACTGCCTGCCTAGGCAGCCTTCTTGACTGCCTACCTAGGCAGCCTTCGTGACTGCCTACCTAGGCACCCTGCTTGATTGCCTGCCTAGGGAGCCTTCTTGACTGCCTACCTAGGCAGCCTGCTTGATGCCTTGCCTAGGAAGCCTTTCTTGACTGCCTGCCTAGGCAGAACTTCTTGACTGCCTACCTAGGCAGCCTTCTTGCTGACTGCCTAGGCAGCCTTCTTACTGCTACCTAGGGCAGCCTTCTTGATGCCTGCCTAGCAGCCCCTACTTGACTGTTTGCCGTAGACAGCCTGCTTGATTGCCTGCCTACCAGCCTTCTGACTGCCTACCTAAGCAGCCTTCTTAACTTCCCTCCTAGGCAGCCTTCTTGACTTCTTACCTAGGCTTCTTAACTGCCTACTAGGCAGCCTTCTTGCCCTTTCCCTGCCAAGGCTCCCTTCTTGCCTGGCGCTGCCTCGGCAGCCTTCTTGTCTGCCTGGCTAGGCATCCTGTTTGACTGCCTACCTAGGCAAAATTCTTGACTGCCCTAACTGCCTACCAAGGCAGCCTGCTTGATTGCCCTGCCAGGCAGCCTTCTTGACTGCCTACCTAGGCCACCTTCTTGACTGCCTAGGCAGCCTTTTTTTTTGGGGACTGCCTTCCTAGGCAGCCTTCTTGACTGTTTGCTTAGACAGCCTGCTAGATTGCCTGCCTAGGCAGCCTTCTTGACTGCCTACCTAGGCAACCTGCTTGATTGCCTGGCCTAGCAGCCTCTTACAGCCTTCTAGGGCAGAATTTCTTGGACTGCCGCCTAGCGATATCCTTTTCTTGACTGCCTGCCTAGGCAGCTTCGTTACTGCCTGCCTAGGGCAGCCTTCTTGATTGCCGCATAGGCAGTTCTTCCTAACTGCCTGCCCTAGGCAAGCCTGTTTTGACTGCGGCGTGTCGCGTTTAGGCAGCCGTTTTGACGCCTGCCTAGGGCAGCGCCCCTGCCGGCCTAGGCAGCCTTCTTGACTGCCTACCTAGGCAGGCTTCTTGATCTGCCTGCCTAGGCAGCCTTCTGGACTGCCTGCCTAGGCAGCCGAGGCGGCCTTTTTGACTGCGCTGCCTAGGCAGCCTTCTTGACTCCTCACACCTTCTTACTGTATTCTGCCTAGGCAGCCCTGTCTTGACTAGCCTATGCCTAATCATGTCCTTTCTTGAACTGCACCAGTGGCAGTCTGTCGTTGATTGCCTGCCCAGGCAGCCAACATTGACTGTTTGCCTAGACAGCCTGCTTGATTGCCTGCCTAGGCAGCCTTCTTGACTGCCTACCTAGGCAGCCTCTGAACTACCTACCCTAGGCAGCCTTCTTGCTGGTGTCCGCCCTAGGCAGCTTCTTTACTGTCTGCCTGAAATCCCCTTCTTGACTGCCTACGCTATGTGGCAGCCTTTGTGTAGCTGCCTACATAAGCAGCTTTCTTGACGCCTACCTTAGGCACCTTCTTGACTGCCTTCCTAGGCAGCCTGCTTGATTACCTGCCTAGGCAGCCTTCCTTCACTGCCCTGCCTCGGCAGCCTTTCTTGACTGTTGAATAGACAGCCGGTCTTTGATTGCTGCTTAGGCAGCCTTCTTGATTGCATACTAGCAGCCTTCTTGACTGCCTACCTAGGCAGCCTTCTTGACTGCCTACCTAGGCAGCCTGCTTGATTGCCTGCCTAGGCAGCCTTCTTGATTGCCTGCCTAGTCAGCCTTCTTGACTGCCTGCCTAGGCAGCCTTCTTTACTGCCTGCCTAGACAGCCTGTTTGACTTGCCTGCCCTTAGGCAGCCTTTCGCGTGATTGGCCTGCCTACGGCAGCCTTCTTGACTGCCTACCTAGGCAGCCTTCTTGACTGCCTGCCTAGGCAGCCTTCTTGACTGCCTACCTAGGCAGCCTTCGTGACTGCCTACCTAGGCAGCCTGCTTGATTGCCTGCCTAGGGAGCCTTCTTGACTGCCTACCTAGGCAGCCTGCTTGATTGCCTGCCTAGGCAGCCTTCTTGTCTGCCTACCTAGGCAGCCTTCTTGAACTTCCTACCAAGGCAGCCTGCTTGATTCTTCCTAGGCAGCCTTCTTGATTGCCTGCCTAGGCAGCCTTCTTGACTGCCTGCCTAGGCAGCCTTCTTGACTGCCTGCCTAGGCATCCTGTTTGACTGCCTACCTAGGCAGCCTTCGTGACTGCCTACCTAGGCAGCCTGCTTGATTGCCTGCCTAGGCAGCCTTCTTGACTGCCTACCTAGGCAGCCTGCTTGATTGCCTGCCTAGGCAGCCTTCTTGACTGCCTGCCTAGGCAGAATTCTTGACTGCCTGCCTAGGCAGCCTTCTTGACTGCCTACCTAGGCAGCCTTCTTGACTGCCTGCCTAGGCAGCCTTCGTGACTTCCTGCCTAGGCAGCTTTCTTGATTGCCTGCCTAGGCAGCCTTCTTGACTGTTTGCTTAGACAGCCTGCTAGATTGCCTGCCTAGGCAGCCTTCTTGACTGCCTACCTAGGCAGCCTGCTTGATTGCCTGCCTAGGCAGCCTTCTTGACTGCCTTCCTAGGCAGCCTTCTTGACTGCCTGCCTAGGCAGCTTTCTTGACTGCCTGCCTAGGCAGCCTTCTTGATTGCCTGCCTAGGCAGCCTTCTTGACTGCCTACCTAGGCAGCCTGTTGACTGCCTGCCTAGGCAGCCTTCTTGTTTGCCTGCCTAGGCAGCCTTCTTGACTACCTTCTTAGGCAGCCTGTTTGACTGCCTGCTAGGCAGCCTCTTGACTGCCTGCCTAGGCAGGCTTCTTGACTGCCTGCCTAGGCAGCCTTCTTGACTGCCTGCGTAGGCAGCCTTCTTTACTGTCTGCCTAGAAATCCTTCTTGACTGCCTACCTATGCAGCCTTTTTGACTGCCTACATAAGCAGCTTTCTTGAGCCTACCTAGGCAGCCTTCTTGGACTGCCGCTAGGCAGCCCCTGCTTGATTACTGCCAGGCAGCCTTCTGACTGCCAACCAGGGCCAGCCTTCTTTGACTGCCTACCTAAGCAGCCTTCTTCTGACTGCCTACCTAGGCAGCCTTCTTGACTGCCTGCCTAGGCAGCCTTCTTGACTGCCTGCCTAGGCAGCCTTCTTGACTGTTTGCCTAGACAGCCTGCTTGATTGCCTGCCTAGGCAGCCTTCTTGACTGCCTACCTAGGCAGCCTTCTTGACTGCCTACCTAGGCAGCCTTCTTGACTTCCTACCTTAGCAGCCTGCTGATGCCTGCCTAGGCCAGCTTCTTGATTGCCTGGCCTAGTCATGCTCTTGACTGCCTGCCTAGGCAGCTTTCTTGACTGCCTGCCCTAGGCAGGCTTTTTGACTGCCTGCCTAGGCAAGCCTTCGTGATTGCCTGCCTAGGCAGCCTTCTTGACCTGCCTGCCTAGGAAGCCTTCTTGACTGGCCGGCCTAGGCACCCTTCTTGACTGCCTACCTAGCCCTTCGTGACTGCCTACCTAGGCACCCTGCTTGATTGCCTGCCTAGGGAGCCTTCTTGACTGCCCTACCTAGGCAGCCTGCTTGAGCCTGCCTAGAAAGCCCTTCTTGACTGCCTGACCTAGGACAGAATTTTGACTGCCTACCTAAAACCCCCCCCTTGGGGGAAAGGCCCCCGGGGGGGGCCCCCCTAGGGGCACCCGTCCCCCGGCGCCCTTCTTTACTGCCTACCCCGCCCCCCCTCTTGATGCTGCCTAGGCAGCCCACTTTACCGTTTTGCCCAAACACCCCCTTGTTTGCTGCCTAAGCCAGCCCTCTTTGACTGCGCTACCTAAGCACCCTTCTTAACTACTGCCACCATAATAGGCAGCCTTCTTGACTTCCTACCTAGGCAGCCGCTTGATGCCTTACCTAGCAGCCTGCTTGATTGCCTGCCTAGGCAACCTTCTAGACTGCCTGCCTAGGCAGCCTTCTTGACTGCCTGCCTAGGCAGCCTGTTTGACTGCCTGCCTAGGCAGCCTTCTTGATTGCCAGCCTAGGCAGCCTTCTTGACTGCCTGCCTAGGCAGCCTTCTTGACTGCCTACCTAGGCCAGCCTATTTCTGGCCATACCAGGCAGCCTTCTTGGAATTCCTACCAAGGCAGCTGCTTGATTGCCTCCTAGCAGCCTTTCTTGACTGCCTGCCTAGGCAGCCTTCTTGACTGCCTGCCTAGGCAGCCTTCTTGACTGCCTGCCTAGGCAGCCTTCTTGACTGCCTACCTAGGCAGCCTTCTTGACTGCCTACCTAGGCAGCATTGCTTGACTGCCTGCCTAGGCAGCCTTCTTGACTGCCTGCCTAGGCAGCCTGCTTGACTGCCTGCCTAGGCAGCCTTCTTGACTGCCTGCCTAGGCAGATTGCTTGACTGCCTGCCTAGGCAACCTTCTTGACTGCCTGCCTAGGCAGCCTTCTTGACTGCCTGCCTAGGCAGCTTTCTTGATTGCCTGCCTAGGCAGCCTTCTTGACTGTTTGCCTAGACAGCCTGCTAGATTGCCTGCCTAGGCAGCCTTCTTGACTGCCTACCTAGGCAACCTGCTTGATTGCCTGCCTAGGCAGCCTTCTTTACAGCCTTCCTAGGCAGAATTCTTGACTGCCTGCCTAGGCAACCTTCTTGACTGCCTGCCTAGGCAGCTTTCGTTACTGCCTGCCTAGGCAGCCTTCTTGATTGCCTGCATAGGCAGTCTTCCTAACTGCCTGCCTAGGCAGCCTGTTTGACTGCCTGCCTAGGCAGCCTTGTTGACTGCCTGCCTAGGCAGCCTGCTTGGCTGCCTGCCTAGGCAGTCTTCTTGACTGCCTGCCTAGGCAGGCTTCTTGACTGCCTGCCTAGGCAGCCTTCTTGACTGCCTGCCTAGGCAGCCTTCTTGACTGCCTGCCTAGGCAGCCTTCTTGACTGCCTGCGTAGGCAGCCTTCTTTACTGTCTGCCTAGGCAGCCTTCTTGACTACCTACCTAAGCAGCCTTCTTGACTGCCTACCTAGGCAGCCTGCTTGATTGCCTGCCCAGGCAGCCAACTTGACTGTTTGCCTAGACAGCCTGCTTGATTGCCTGCCTAGGCAGCCTTCTTGACTGCCTACCTAGGCAGCCTTCTTGACTACCTACCTAGGCGGCCTTCTGACTGCCCTGCGTAGGCCAGCCTTCTTACTGTCTGCCTATTAAAGCCTTCTTGACTGCCCTACCTAGGCAGCTTCTTAACTGCCTACCTTGGAAGCATTCTTGACTGCCTGCCTAGCATCTTCTGACTGCCTACTAGGCAGCTTTTCTTGACTGCTACCTAGCAGTCCTTCTTGAATGCCTACCTAGGCAGTCTTCTTAACTGCCTACCTAGGCCCAAAAAAACACGCCTTTTTTTTTGGACAACACCCCTGCATACCTAGGCTAAGCCTTGCTTACTGCCTACCTATGGGGGGGACGGCAGCTTTCTTAACTGCCTACTGTAGGGCAGGCCTTTCTGACTGCCTACGCTAGGCGTCCTTCTGAACTATATACTAGGCCAGCCTTTTGAAGCCTACCTGGCAGCCTTCTTGACGCCTACCCTTAGCAGGCCTTCTGACCTGCCTACCTTGGCAGTCCTTCTTGACTGGCCCTGCCTAGGCAGCCTTCTTGACTGCCTACCTAGGTCGCCTTCTTGACTGCCTACCTATGCAGCCTTCTTGACTACCTATCTAGGCACAGCCTTCTTACCTGCCTACCTAGGCAGCCTTCGATGACTGCCTCCTAGGCAGTCTTCCTTGAAACTGCCTACACTAAGGCATCCTTCTTGACTGCCTACCTAGGCAGTCTTGTTAACTGCCTACCTTTGGCAGCCTGCTTGACTGCCTGCCCTAGGCAGCCTTCTTGACTCCTACCTTAGCAGCCTTCTTGACTGCCTAAGTAGGCAGCCTTCTTGACTTGCCTACTCTAGGCAGCCTTCTGACTGCCAGCCTAGGCAGCCATTCTTTGTACTGCCACTACGGCATGCCTTCTTTGACTGCTTACCCTAAGCAACGCATTTTTTGAACTGCCTACCCAGGCACGCCTTTATGACTGCTACCTAGCCAGTCCTTCTTAACTTGCCTACCTAAGGCATGCCTTGGCTTGACTGCCTAACCTTAATTCAGCCTTCTTACTGCCTAATCCTACGGCAGCCTTCTTGACTGCCTACCCTACGGCAGTGTGTTCTAACTGCCCTACCTAGGCCCCTTCTGTGCTGCCTACCCTACGCAGCCTTCTTAAACTGCCTACCAGCGCAAGCTTTCTTAACTGCCACCTAGCAGCCTTCTTTGACTGCCTACCTAGGCAGCCTTCTTGACTGTCAACCTATTTCAGCCTTCTTACTTGCCTACCTGGCAGCACATTCTTGACCTGCCTGCTTAGGCTAGTCCTTCTGACTCCTACCTAGGCAGCCTTCTTGACTGCTACCTAGGCAGCTTTCTTGACTGCCTACCTAGGCAGTCTTCTTAACCTGCCTACCTAGGCAGCCTTTTTGACTGCATACCTAGGCAGCCTCTTAACGCCACCTTACGGCAGCTTTTCTTAACCTGCCTACTTATGGCAGCACTTCTTGACTGGCCTATACCTAGGTCCAGCCTTCTTGACTATACTACCTAGGCAAGCTTCTTGAATGCTACCTACGGCAGCCTTTCTTGACTGCCTACTCCTTGGCAGGCCTTCTTGACTGAATGCCTAGGCAGCCTTCTTACCTGCCTACCTAGGCAGCCTTCTTAACTGCCTAACTAGGCAGCCAAGCCTGCTTGACTGCCTGCCCTAGGCAGCCTCATTGAACTGCTCCTAGGCACGCCTTCCTTGACCTGCTACCTTGGGCCAGCCTTCTTGACTGGCTACCTAAGGCAGCCTTCTTGACTATATACCTAAGCAAGCCTTTTGATGCCTACCGTAGGGCACGCCTTCTTGAACCTGGCCTATCCGTAGGCAGCCTTCTTTACATTGCCTACCTGGCACACGCCTTCTTGGACTGCCTGCCTAGGCAGCCTTTTTTGACTGCCTACCTAGGCAGCCTCTTGACTGCCTACCTAGGAAGCCTTCTTGACTACCTACCTAGGCAAGAGCCTCTTTGACTGCCTACCCTAGGCAAATCCTTCTTTGACTGCCTTCCTAGGTCAGTCTTTTTTAACTGCCTCACCTAGGCGCCTTCATTGACTGCCTACTAGGCAGCCTTCTAACTGGCCTTCCTAGGTGCAGCCTCTTAACTGCCCTACCTAGGCACGCCTTCTTGACTGGCCTACCCTAGGCAACCTTCTTTGACTATACTACCTAGGCAGCCTTCTTGCCTTCCTACCTAGGCACCTTCTTGACTGCCTACCTTGGCACTCTTCTTAACTGCCTGCCTAGCAGCCTTCTCGACTGCCTACCTACGGCAGCACTTCTTAACTGCCTACCTAGGAAGCCTTCTTGACTGCCTGCCTAGGCAACCTTCTTGACTGCCTACTCTAGGTCAGCCTTCTTGACTGCCTACCTAGGCAGCCTTCCTTTTGACTGCCTACCTAGGCAGTCTTCTTAACTGCCTACCTAGGCAGCCTTCTTGCCTGCCTACCTAGGCAGTCTTCTTGACTGCCTACCTAGGCAGTCCTTCTTAAACCTGCTACCTAGCAGCCTTCTTTACTGCCATAAGCCTACGGCAGCTCTTCTTGAATGCTTACTCTAGGCAGCCCTTCTTGACCAGCCTACCTAACTCAGCCTTCTTAACTGCTACCTAGGCAGCCTTCTTGGATGCGTACCTAGGCAGTCTTCTTAATCTGCCTACCGCTACGCAGCCTCCATGACTGCCTATCCGTAGGCCGGCCTTCTTAACGCTGCCTAACCTACGGCAGCCTTCTTTGATCTGCTACCTAGGCAGGTCTTCTTAACTTCCCTACCTAGGCACTTTTGAGCTGACTACCTATGCACGCTTCTTGACTGCCACCCTAGGTCAGTCTTGCTAACCTGCCTACCTAGGCAGTCCTTCTGCCTGCCTACCAAGGCAGCCCTCTTGACTGCCTACCTAAGGCAGCTTCTTGACTGCCTACTTAGGCAGCCTTCTTGACTGCCTACCTAGGCAGCTTACAATTAAATTGCCTACCTTAGGCACCTTCTGTGACCTGCCTGCCTAGCCAGCCCTTTTGATGCCTCCTAGGCACGCCTTCTTTGACTCCTACCTAGGCAGCCTTCTTGACTGCCTACCTAGGCAACGCCCTTCTTGAGACTGCCTACGCTAGGCAGTCTTCTTACTGACTTACCTAGGCAGCTTTCTTGACTGCCTACCTAGCACGCCTCTTAACTGCCTACTAGGTAAAGCTTTCTTAACCTGCCTACACTAGGCAGCCTTCTTGACTGATTACCTAGGTAGCATTCTTTTGACTAAATATACCCTAGGCACAGTCCTTCTTGAAACTGCCTAAGCTAGCAGCCTTCCTTGACTACAAGTATCAATACGGCAGCCTTCTTTGACTGCCTGACTACTGGCAGCCTTCTTTGACTGCCTACCTAGGCCAGCTCTCTTAATTGCCTACCTAGGCAACCTTCTTGACTGCCTTCCTAGCTGCCTTCTTGGACTGCCTACCCTAGGCAGTCTCTTAACTGCCTACCCTAGGACGCCTTTCTTGACTGCCTACTAGGCAGCCTTCTTGACTGCCTATCGCTACGACAGGCCTTCTTGATGCCTACCCTAGGCAGCCTTGCCTGACTGCCTACCTAGGTCACCTTTCTTCTACGGCCTGCCTAAAGCGTTCTTGACTGCCTACCTAGGCAGCCTTCTTAACTGCCTACCTAGGCAGCCTTCTTGACTGCCTACCTAGGCAGCCTTCTTGACTGCCTACCTAGGCAGCCTTCTTGACTGCCTACCTAGGCAGCCTTCTTGACTGCCTGCCTAGGCAGCCTCTTGACTGCCTACCTAAGTGCACGCCTTCTTGGACTGCCTACCTAGGCACCCTTCTTGACTGCCTACCTAGGCACTCTTCTTAACTGCCTACCTAGGTCCACGCCTCTAAACTGCCTAAATAGGCAGCCTTTTGACTGCCCTACCTAGCAGTCTTTTTTAAACTGCCTACCTAGGCAGCCTTCCTTTATTGCCGTATCCCTAGGCACGCCTCTTGACCTGCCTACCCTAGGCAGCCTTCTTGACTGCCTACCTAATCAGCCTTCTTAACTGCCTACCTAGGCAGCCTTCTTGACTGCCTACCTAGGCAGTCTTCTTAACTTCCTACCTAGGCAGCCTTCTTGACTGCCTACCTAGGCAGTCTTTCTAACTGCCTACCTAGGCAGCCTTCTTGACTGCCTTCCTAGGCATCTTCTTAACTTCCTACCGTAGGCTAGCCTCTTGGACGCTCCTAACCTAGGTCAGTCCTTCTTGACTGCCTACCTAGGCAGTCTTCTTAACTGCCTACCTAGGCATCCTCTTTACTGCCTACCTAGGCAAGTCCTTCTGACTGCCCTACCTATGGCAGCCTTTTTGACCTATTAATACCTAGGCACGCCTTCTTGAATGCCTCCTAGGCAGCCTTCTTGACCTCCTACCTAGGCAGCCTTCTTTCCCGCCCGCCTAGGCCGCCTTATGACCTGCCTACCTAGGCAGCCTTCTTAATTGCCTACCTTTGCAGCCTTCTTGACTGCCTGCCTAGGCAGCCTTCTTGACTTCCTACCTAGGCAGCCTTCTTGACTGCCTACCTAGGCAGCCTTCTTACTGGCTACCTACATGCAGGCCTTCTTGACCTGCCTACCTAATCAGCCTTCTAACTGCCTACCTAGCAGCCTTCTTGACTGCCTACCTAGGCAGTCTTCTTAACTGCCTACCTAGGCAGCCTTCTTAACTGCCTACCTAGGCAGCCTTCTTAACTGCCTACCTAGGCAGCTTTCTTAAATGTCTACCTAGGCAGCCTTCTTGACTGCCTACCTAGGCAGCCTTCTTGACTGCCTACCAATGCAGCCTTCTTGACTGCCTGCCTAGGCAGCCTTCTTGACTGCCTACTTAGGCCTTCTTAACTGCCTACCTAGGCAGCCTTCTTGACTGCCTACCTAGGCAGTCCTCTTACCTGCCTACCTAGGCAGCCTTTTTTACTGCATACCTAGGCAGCCTTCTTAACTACCTACCTAGGCAGCTTTCTTAACTGCCTACCTAGGCACCTTCTTGATCTGCCTACCTAGGCCACGCCTTCTTGGACTATATTACTCCTAGGCAGCCTTTCTTGACATGCTACCTAGGCAGCCTTCTTGAATGCCTACCTTGGCAGCCTTCCTTCTTGACTGCCTACCTTGGCAGCCTTCTTGACGTGCCTGCCTAGGTAGCCTTCGTGACTGCTACCTAGGCAGTCTTCTTAATTGCCTAACACTTTGGCAGCCTTCTTGACTGCTTGCCTAGGCAGCCTTCTTGATTAACTGCCTACCTAGCCAGCCTTCTTGACTGCCTACCTATGCAGCCTTCTGACTGACACTCTAGGCAGCCTTCTTGACTGCCTACCTAGGCAGCCTTCTTGACTGCATTCCTAGGGCAGTCTTTTTAACTGCCTACCGTACGGCAGCTTCTTACTGCCTACCTAGGCAACCTTCTTAACTGCCTACCTAGGCAGCCTTCTTACTGCCTACAACCTACGGCACCCTTTCTTAACTGGCCTACCCTAGGCACTGCCCTTCTTTCTTGACCTGGCCTGCCTAGGCACGCCCTACTCTTGAACCTCCTACCTACGGCAGCTTTCTTGACTGCCAACCTAGGCGCCTTCTTGACTGCCTACCTGGGCAGCCTTCCCCCGCCCGCTCGGCGATCATCGCCCCCTTTAAAAAAAAAAAATTTCCCCCCCTTACCCCCTAAAAAAAGGCCAACAAAGCCCCCCCTTTCTTTTGGAAACAAAAACCCTGGCCCCCCTAAACCCCTTTTGGGTGCAGCCCCTTGCTAACTGTCCTACCTAGGCAGCCTTCTTGCCTGCTTACCCTAGGCATTCTTCTTAACTTCCTACCTAAGCAGCCTTCTAACCTGCCTACCTAGGCAGCCTGCTTGACTGCTAACCTGCCTAGGCAGCATGCCTACCATTGGCAAGCCTTCCTTTACCTGCCTACCTAGGCAGCCCTCTTCGACTCAGGAAATGAGCGCCCTTCCTGACTATAACTAGGAAGCCCGTTTTTCCTTGCCAACACTTGCCAGCCTTCTTCGACTGCCGTGTTGGCCGGCGACTTGAGTCCAGCCCATGGTATCTCCCGATCGGCTGCGGTGCCTGGCAGGCCTTTCTTACTTGCCTACCCCTTGGCAGCCTTTCCTACTGCTGCCGTAGGCAGCAGCTTCTTGACTGCCTACCTAGGCATCCTTTCTTGACTTCCTAACTAGGCAGAGCCTTCTGACCTGCGCTACTAGGCAAGACTTCTTGAAATGCTATCCTAGCCATGCTTGCTTGGACTGCTACCTAGGCAGCCTTCTTGACTCTGCCTACCTAGGCAGCGGGTTGGCGGCCGAACGACTCAGCGCCTTTTTGACTGCCTACCTAGGAAGCCCTTCTATGACTGCAATGCCTAGGCAGCCTTAATTTGGAGCGGCCTACCTAGGCCGCCGTTCTTGACGTGGCCTAGCCTATGCAGACAGCCTTCTTGACTGCCTACGTAGCTACCTAGCAGTCTTCTTAACTGCCTACCTAGGCAGCCCTTCTTAAATACTTGCCCTACTAGGCAGTGTCCTTGCTTGACTGGCCTAGGGTAGGGCAGTCTTCTTGACTGCCACTATAGGAGCCTTACTTGATGCCTACTAGGTCAAAGGCCTTTTTTTCTTGGACATGCACATAACTGGATGGCAGGAACTAGCAAGGTGCGCTTCTTGCTTGTGCCCTACCACATTGTGGGGTCGATGTTGGCGCAACGGCGTGCTTCTTGACTGCCTATTGGTCGTCCCGGCTACGGATGGCGTAGGCAAAGTGATCGGGGGCAGTCGAAAAGCACAGGCTGTCTAGTGTGGCTTCGTTGGAACATTCCTACCTAGCGAGACTATACGAAAGAGCCTTCGCCCTTTAGGTTTATGGGACTGTCTACCACTCAGGAAGTGCGCCCTTACGAGTCAAGGGCATTAGAAAGCTTTGCCATAGGGTAGATCCTATTGCTAACTGCCCTAACCCATAATGGACAGGACGAAAAAGGCTGCAGGTAGGAAGTTAAGAAGAGCCTGCTTACTGGTAGGCGTTTCGAGAAATGCCTTACCAACTAGACAGGCTGGCCGTAGCATAGGGCAGTAAAGAATGCGGCCTAGGTAGGTATGCTTCTTAAC